>NJDD01004361.1:33272-44509 GCA_002245505.1 Calephelis nemesis
ATTTATGTATTAAACTAACACACTGTAAAAGTAATATATGTTATTTGCAGTTAAAAAAATATTTTTTTTCTTTATTACAATATTTATGGCAAGACTAGGTATAGTTATTTTTAATTTATTACAAGCCTTTATTTCACTTGCAATGTCTGTGTGTTTTTTCCAAATGCAATCTTGTAGTGATGTGCCGGATCACTTATAAATGTATATTCGCAGATAAGGAATTTTCCTTTTCAAAATACGCGGATACGGACCTTAACTTTCATATTCAGTTGGTGCCGGTGTTGACATATTAAACAGTTTACATGACAGAATATTATCAAGATAGATAAGAGTATTTGAACTACAATTGTTTCCTTTTTTACAACTTGATGATACTAGACACTAAAGACTTTGAGACAATAGAGAGTATAGATGAAGTTGATGCTTCATATGGACCCTTTAATAAGAAATGTGACGTTTTTTCTTTTTTATAAAAACCGTCATTAATTTAGGACTACACGCTCCTCTATCCAAGAACACATGTAGTTTTACTGGGTTTTTTGACTAGCATAAAATTTACAAAGAAAAATAAAAATCTTGAGAAAAATATAACAATCTTGTAATTGGATATCATAAAGTTATTTTAATAGAAGATGCTGAACATATGTATTTATTAATTTATGTTGTTCTCCGAATCAGGGAGGGTTCCTTCCGAAACTTATGATATTATTGAACAATGCAAAGTTGAAAAATGTGTATAAAGAAGTTTAGTACCTATAATTTTGTGCTAAATGTGATTAGTGTAAATAGTTTTTTAATGATATCTTGATTAGATAACTTTTTTCATTTTCAGCAGAATTTCATAGATGTATTAAAAATTAACCATGTAAGAAATCCATACAATATCCGCCAAACAAGTGACGGATACGGATTAGGATATGAATCTTTCTATGTCCTCGGGTATCCTCAGATACGGATACCCGGAATATCACTAGAATCTTGTAAATTGACCTGCTTCCCGGTTACCAATTAAGCTGAAATTTTACGTGGTCTGAAATTGGATGGCAAAATTAAATTATTAGGACATGGGCTAATCCAACGATAGTGTCATAGATGGCATAGAGAAGAGACATTGAATGAAAGTTAGAGTTCTAAAGAAATAACAGAGCCGATGTTGAATCAGCTCATGAGCTCAGCTGACAGCTTATCGCTTAAAAAATACTTTTACTCAATACGTAAAATATTTAATAATTAAGAAAATATTGTATCCATCTCTTTATTTGATACCGCCAAAATTATTTATTTATTTAGTTCGCCCCTTAGTGGGGCAGGTAAAAGCCTTCAGGCCATACAACCACGTCTTCCGTATTATTTCAGTGTTTAAGTTTTTAATCGTTTATAAATTCTTGTCTGGGCCTTGAGTAAAGCGGTGGTTTATTTACACAAGCTTGTCTATGAGGTTTGGTGGCAGCGAGGAAATTCGCGATACACTAATTTCTTCATGATTATTTCACTTGTGCACGTTCGCTGAACAAAACTAGACTAATTCCCACTTAAATTAACTAATTTCACTCAATGTAAACACGAAATTCAATAATTATGAAAAAATGCGACCATCTTCATTCACGATGGCGCCAAAACTCCCCGCCAAAATTAACTCAAATTTTATGTTTTTTTTTCAAGTTCATTTTTCCATTTCTGGTACCGGCTAAGACCTTTAGTCCATGCTGCCACGCATTCTGTATTAACACACTATTTTTCTTGCTATTAATTTTCAATTTACGTCTTAAATTTCATTTGTTATAGGTAGTCATAATTCGTAATAGAATTTTATTGATTGAAGCGATGGTTCTTTCCGTGAAATTTGGTGGATATGAAGAAATACACGATAAGTACACTAATTTATTCGTAAACGTTTCTCTTGAGCACTTAACTGGACCTGATTTAACTAATTGCCACCTACTACCTAATGGCGCCAAAACCTTTTCATTTTTTAATTTAATTCTGTCAAAATGTAATTTTTGGTGGTATTTAAACCAGCCGGTTACAAACTTTTACTAATTTGTTATGCTAAAAGATTTTTATTAATGAATAAAGCGCAGTAGAACTGCAAAATCCTAACCCAATTGTTTCATTTACATGTCGGGATTTATTCATTTTATTTCGAAAGATGGGTACCTAACGAGTCCGATATGGTTTCATATAAAATGTATAGGTAATGTATGTATCATACAAAAGTATCTTACTATTGCTTTTTGAGTTCATATATCTTTAACATGCATGCATACCAAGTATCGCTAAACTCAACACTAGGAACCATGCCCTACCTTTCGAAAAAAATTAGTTGCACTCCAGTAGTGCCGGCAGAAGTGAAGACTTGAATATTGTGCATTTTTGATATTTTGGAATGGTTAGGGAATAAATTTGCATGAATTGCTTGAATTATAAGTATTAATTAATTATACTATAATTTATGTGGTAGAATATAATATTCATTTCTGGCGCTATCGTACACAAAACTGACAACACGAACATTTGTGCAAGCGCCCTGCGCTGTCTTATTTGCGCAAGCATCCTGCGCCGTCTTACAAATTTTTGTCTTACGAATCAGGTCACGTCATGTCCTGACGCCAGTTTAGAAGTTTTTACCCATTCCAAAAAAAGTGAGCAACGCCGCTAAAGAAGTTTTCACTTCAAAAATTATTATTAATATCGGTTTATCATTATACGAGTAAACGCATAACAAATATATAAAAAACATACAGTCGGATTGATAACCTTCTTCGTTTTGGATTCAGCTAAAATACCAAAAGACTTAGTCCTCAACACATTACTATACAAAATTAACATTATTTCATCTTCAAATTTTTACTAGGTACTAAATTACCTTTACATATATCAAATACTAGCTGACGCGACAAACGTTGTTTTGCTATATTAATTATTTCCAGGAAAAAATGTTAAGGTTGAACAACCCTTATCACATACGCGTAAGATAAATAGATGTTGGCCGATTCTCAGACATACTCAATATGCTCACAAAATTTCATGAGAATCGGTTAAGCCATTTCGTAGGAGTACGGGAATGAACATTATGACACGAGAATTTTATGTAATAGGCGGCCCGCCTCGGCTTCGCACGGTTATGAAATATACATACTCGTATAAGCCTTCCTCTTCAATCACTTTAAATATTAAAAAAAAACGCATCGAAATCCGTTGCGTAGTTTTAAAAACTTACGCTTACAATGGGACATAGGGACAGAGGAAGCGACTTTATTTTTATAATATATTATAGTAACATCAAGGTACTCAAGAAAAAAATCTAAATTTATTAAATTAATGATCATGTTTACTCACTTACCTACTACATAGGTAAGAGCCATAAAGTCCTGTTTGACTTCGACCCTAATCCATATATAAATTAATTGTGTAGATATTTCATTTTGTTTTATTAAATAAAACAATTTTTCTAAAATAATTTTTCTAGTATGAATGTAGTTTTCAAATTGATTATTAATTTCATGCCAAAAATACTTGTGTTTTTCTTAAATTAAATAAACGACATTATTGCTATATTTTATTTAGTATTTTGTTTTATACACGGAATCCTAAAAAGAGTTGACTCACGAAAACTATAAAACTAAGTCGTCTAGAGTATGCACTTGATGGCCTTGAGAACTTTCAACAAATAAAACAATAACAGGATTGTGTTATTCTCTACCTGTTAGAGTCGTAGACTTCTATTAATTATCAGAGCAGATGTTACACCCGACGCCAATGTTACTCCCTTCCGTCATTGTGGCCACATATTCTGATTTCTGTATCGTACGTCGACATTTCGTGAGGTGTTACAAAAAGGGAATCTTTTTTATGTTACACCTTACAGAGTTTTGTTTTCATTTTGTTTCAACATTTTGTTTTCTTGAATTCAGATACTTGTTTGAAACACGCGTGCTGATTATTATTACATAATTTGCGTTTTCAACATAGCTCCATTTCAATACTTAATTAGCTCCATTAAACATAATGACTTAAATATGTATTCTACCTACTTTGTTATAATATACATTTCTTATAATATGTAATCGATTCTGTGTAGCAAAATAATTATAATAAGTAGTTTAGCCGATTAAGATTATACTGTATACCTTAATATTCAAAAAATACACATAACATTTATTCATTTATTTTTATTCAAAATATATTGTTAGTTTAATTTAGTGTGCGTTTGTTTTTAAATTTATATTAATTACACTATCACTTTATAGTTTTCCGCTGTCTGTCCCTATTTATGCTTATTATTCTTATTCAAAATAAGCTACTAATTTTTTGTAATAGAGAGATTCGAGAAGAATATTTATATCTATAATACCATAGAAGCTTCTCCACCACAAGCTGGGAGGGAATACGAGTACATGTAAAATTATAAGATTAAATCTTTAAATAATCATTCTAAAATCAATTTATGAATCGAAGTAAAACTTACCTAATAGAAACATTAGGAACGAAACATAACATTTCTTTGGAATTAAAATTAAATGTCAAAATTAAATTAAATTAAAATAATGCATTTTCTTTCTTCGATAATATTTCTCACTACGATGCCTCTGTTATATAATATGATGGTCATGAAAACCGAGTTCATAGTCAAACGTAAGTTAGTAGTACATATTGTTTCAAAACACTGCTAAACGCACAATATACCGCATTGCATACCTTAAAGTTACCTGGTAGAAATCGCTGGTTTTATGGCTTAGACATACAGTGTTAATAATTAATTGATGTTTATTTCTAATTTCTTAGTATTTTTCAGTATTTACTAATGTAAACGCATCATTCATGTCTACAAAAACAGACTATAACTATGATACACTATCTGCAAAAACAGACTACAACTATTTCATTAAGTTCCAGGTCACGATTTGATAATATTTTTTCCAGTAATAGCAAATGATTCCAAAACTTAAAGTTAATCAACATTCTACTTGTAGTTTTTAAACTACACTTAATACTGCAAATATTTTCGTTATTTAGACGAGCTTGCAGTACGATCGTCATAAAATAATACGGAATCATGACCTATTTTTCTAAGAAAGGAACCATCAAAATCTGTTGAGTAGTAACCAAGTAACCGCGTAACAAACAAAAAATATCTCCTTCTTTTTTAAAGTCAGATAAAAATACTCCGTTATTTTGAATGGCTGAACATGCCGTCTCTATAAAATATATCTCAATGTCGCATCAATACTACATAAATGTGGATGTTGGGATCTATCTGTTACAGACTACCTCTGCGTAGAAACATCGTCTAATAAAAAAATATCACGTTATTAGATTGAATCTAAACTCGATTTTTGAGGGTTAATGTCAGTGCCCTGTCAGGAACTTTATGTTAATTAAATGCATTTAGAATGTAAATGAAGCATAGAAAGTATAGTTGTAAATAACTATTAATGGGGCTTTTTAACCAACTTAAAAAGAAGGTTATTATTTCAACTGTATGTATGTTTTTTGTTTGTTACGCGATACATGTCCAATAATGAAGGGGTTTTATTTTTCACTGGAAAGATGTTAGTTTTGGAGCTGTACTTAACTAGCAGCTTGTTCCAGCTTTGCATGGGTGTAAAAACTACTATGTCAATATGCATGTAAATCTATCTCTATCTATTGAAAAACGTTTCCTTTTTTTGTTATTGGAAGGCAAACAAGCAGACGAATTTCCTGATTGTTAGAAATTCACGCCGCCTAGAGACACCAATGGTGGTAATATTGCGTTGCCAACCAAAGGCCGGGGTGTTAGGCCTCGGACAAAAGTAAGTTTATCGGCTACCTTACCCTCCAAACCGGAACATGTCAACGCCAAGTATTGACGTTATGGCGACAGAAATACGAGGTAGGTAAGGCGGCGGTTACCACCAATCCAGGCGAGTCGCTACGAAACTTTACCACCTCGAGTTTTTTTTGAAATGGCTAACAGGTATATTGCTAACCGCGAGGTGTTTACAACTTCACCGTACTATTAGTTCTGATTCAAATACACCACATCGAAACCTGTAGCGCAGTTTTAAAGATTGGTATGCCACATATAAAAACGGAACAGAGTAACTTTTGAAGACAATTGAGCGGTTATACTTCTTTTGGCGCGTTAGGAAAAAATGATGAGGGTAAATTTTTACGATGCGCGCGCACACCGTCACGAAAAACCGACATGATGAAGTTAGCTATAGATAACATTTTAGTTTTTCAAAAAAAGTAACCAACAAAGTAAAAGTAAGGACATCTACGTATGTTTGCGTGAGAACTGACAACTGTATTCACAATATTTCTTTATTTCAATGGTTAGTGTCATTTTGTCTACAAATGTAAATTATGGCAAAAGATAAAATTTTTAAAAAGATTTTTATCTTATTACGCCGAAGAAGTATAATTTCTAACGCGTGTACATAAGTACACACACAGTTTTGTTTTTTATACTATTTAGTCATAACCGATAATTCAAAGCTTTGTAGTAGTAGCCTAATGATTCCAAGAATCATTAGGCTCTATCTTTTGCCAAAAGAATTATCAAATAAAAATGGCGTAAAAATATAAACAGTAATTATTCATCAGATTTTTGTTTCCCATGGCATAAAAAATTTATCAATGTTTTTATAATACCTGATTTTTTTAGGCCTCAAACTTTCCATAACATTGTCATTAAAAGTACGTAAAACAAGTAGATATATTCACGCCCATATCTCTAGAGAGGCTTACCTCGTACAGAGGCACAACCAGGGCACCCATGACTGGTCGAAGACATTAGGTGTGTTCCACAAGTGTAGTGTTATATTAATATAATAAATTGATACTTTTATTAATACTATCAACAATTACTAACCTTTGATAAATGTGATAAAAACTTAATAAAATAACACAAAACCTTTTAATACCTTAATGTAACTTAAATAAATAGTAATTAATAACTGGCTGTTGTCCACGACTTCGTAAACGCGTTGAAGTTAAGGAATGAAAGATTTTTCCCTAGTAAAGACTATCCTAACTAAATGTTAAAAGTAAGTATCTTCATTCTTCACGCCCATGTCCTCAGAAGATGTAGGAAGAGTCACAACCAGGGCACCCACAACTAGCCGAAGGTCCCACAATGTGATATGTGGCAAGCCTATCGCCAACCGCGCACACATATAATCCGTAACATCGTTATTTTTATTAGAAAATCGAAAATACACATTTTCTATTTGTTTTTTTGCCCGACCCGGGTATCGAACCCGCAAACTAAATAAGTTAAGTGTGACGCTGGACCGCTAGACCACAGAGGCGATCTTTCAAAATAGAAATTATCAAAAGTAGTTTAGAATTCCACACACTAAGTTTCTTTAAAAAAAACAGTCTTCATTGTTAGATAACAAATGCTAGCATAAACTTTGAAATGTGTCCTCCCACACCACTTATAAAAAAACAGGCGCAGTTTTTAAAAAAAATAAAAATAATTATCTTACCTGAGATAAAACTATTCTTGAGCGACTTATAGGTTTCCTTTTAACATTTTCTGTCGTCATGTTAAAGTAGTTTATGCACTATAAAAATATTATTTCACCACTTTGCTTACTTTGTATCACAAAACAGTCAGCGTTTTTACACAATGCTCTTATTTCACTTGTCCATCAAATATTTTTAAATTAAAATTACTTTCAGTTCATTTTATTACGTCACTATGAGTATTATTTCACAACAGTTCACATATCTATAAATTAAAAAAAAGAAATAAAATATTGAGCGCGAAACTTTTACTAAAACAATAAACAAATAGTTTTATTTATTATTAATCCAAGTTGATTTATATGACCTGAATTTCCGAAGTGCTCTCCACTTGAGGCTTACGTTTAGAATGCGACACATTAATAATGTCCCAATTATTATATAATTATACTATTTGTATGACAAGCTTAGAACTGGAACGGGTTTTCTTAAAGTTTTTACATTTTAAAAAGCATAAAATACGCGTCCTATGGCATGCGTCGTATGTAGCGCATTGTGGGTTTTGTCTGACGCATCTTCATTTCTGTGCAGTTTGATAGTTTGTTTATTACAACAGGTTTAATAATGTGCTATTTTAATTAAAATCACAACAAAGGAGTTTTAATTAAATTATAATAAATATTTTATAATCAAAATGAATGAAAAAGTTTATTTAAAATTCGAATGTTTTATAAGTTTTTATTAACGTATGGATGGTTTTGTGTGACTAAAAATCACAACAAAAGAGTTTTTATTGAATTATAATAAAATTAAAATTAATGAAAGTGTTTATTTAGGATTCGAAGTTTTTTATTTTTTTTTAAGTTAATTTGCCCCTTTCTGGGGCCGGCTAAGACTTTTAGGTCAAGCTGCCACATCTTCCGTATCAATTATTTCTTATACAGTCATTAGTCACCATTTACAAAGTCACGTCAGGGTCTTGAGTAAAGCGGTGGTCACTTTTAACCATCGGAGATTTGGCGGCAGCGAGGAAATTCACGGTACAATAATTATTATTCATTATTAAATAATACAATAATTTCTTCATGATTATTTCGTTTGTGCCCTTTCACTGAACAATATTAAAGTAATTCCCACGTAAATTAACTAATTTTACTGATAATATACATTAAATTCAACAATTGTGAAAAAATTACGACCGACTTCATTCACGATGGCGCAAAGACTCCATAAGTTTTTTTATTGAATTATAACAAAAGCAAAATAAATGAAAGTATTTAAAATTCGAATTTTTCATATGTTTATGTTAACGTATGGATGGTTTTGTATAAGTATTTTTTTATTAAGATGGAGACATGTCAACTCTTTTTACATACATAATGTTTAAATCAGTCACAAATTAAAATTACATCCATAAAGTCATGGTGTTTATTGTGAATATGTGTAAACATTATGTTAAATAATCCTTATCTATAGAGATACATAAGATTACCATAGAAGCATTTTAAAGGCCTAAATTAGTTACATGTTTTTCTTAAATGGTTTTGTATGAAACATCAACAGAATTTTAGTATATACGAATGTTAATGTAATCGTTTTTATTATAAGCAAACATGATGTAAAATAAAATAAATAAAATATCTTCGTATCCGTATCAGTGAAAAAATAGGCAGAGGTAAAACCAGATTAAAGGCAGGCGAAAATGTTTAATACCGTTTTATTTTAAAATTTTTAGTAACAACTTTAGAGAAAAGGAAAAAAAGATAGATTTATTTCAAATTGTATAGTTATAACAAATAATTATAATAATTTACTATAGTTATTAATTTGCTATTGCTACAATTAATAAATAAGTAAAAATAAGAAAGATAATTAATTAGTAATTAATAATTAGTAATCAAAAAATAATTACTGATTACTAATTAATACATATTTACTTGCAATTAATTAATACAGTTACCTCAACTTTATACCTACTTGTCTGCATATTCAGAACAAATTATAACTTCATGGGCAAATCAACTGTCTCTGATGCAATTGCAACATTGGATTTGGTATGAAACAGTCATTCCTAGTCAGAGGTCCCAAAAAATTACAATTTTGATATTTAAAGCAAACGTTTGGTTTTGAAACGGTGGTAGTTTATAGTAGATAAGGACAAATTAATTTGCATTCTAAAAATTGTTTGTGTTAATAAATAATCATGTAATCAATACAAAAAAGTGTGTAAATAGTAACTAAATAATTAAAATATCTAATTCGATTAATACATATTAAAATGTTTGTACACCACAAGTTGGTAGAACATGTTGGAACGTCTAACCGCTAACGTATATTTCGCAAATAAATATTTTCGGAAGAAGTTCCTACCTACTAAAACTGTAAGAAAAAAACGTGGAATAAAACCGTTAAATGAGACGTGAGCAACCAACACACAGGTGAGTAGAGTATAAACACTTTTCTCTTTCTCCCTCACTCAACTCCGCCAATGCATAGTATATACACAAGAATTGTGTCGATTCTACATTAACCGAAGGAGCTTCGTTCCTACCTACTAAAACTATAAGAAAAAAAACGTGGAATAAAACCGTTAAATGAGACGTGAGCAACCAACACACAGGTGAGTAGAGTATAAACACCTTTTTCTTTCTCTCTCACTCCACCCCGCCAATGCATAGTACATACACATGAATTGTGTCGATTCTACATTAACCGAAGGAGCTTCGTTCCTACCTACTGAAACTGTAAGAAAAAAAAACGTGGAATAAAACCGTTAAATGAGACGTGAGCAACCAACACACAGGTGAGTAGAGTATAAACACCGTTCTCTTTCTCCCTCACTCAACCCCGCCAATGCATAGTATATACACAAGAATTGCGTCGATTCTACATTAACCAAAGGAGCTTCGTTCCTACCTACTAAAACTGTAAGAAAAAAACGTGGAATAAAACCGTTAAATGAGACGTGAGCAACCAACACACAGGTGAGTAGAGTATAAACACCTTTCTCTTTCTCTCTCACTCCACCCCGCCAATGCATAGTACATACACATGAATTGTGTCGATTCTAAATTAACCGAAGGAGCTTCGTTCCTACCTACTAAAACTGTAAGAAAAAAAACGTGGAATAAAAACGCTAAATGAGACGTGAGCAACCAATACACAGGTGAGTAGAGTATAAACACCTTTCTCTTTCTCGCTCACTCCACCCCGCCAATGCAAAGTACATACACATGAATTGTGTCGATTCTACATTAACCGAAGGAGCTTCGTTCCTACCTACTAAAACTGTAAGAAAAAAAACGTGGAATAAAACCGTTAAATGAGACTTGAGCAACCAACACACAAGTGAGTAGAGTATAAACACCTTTCTCTTTCTCCCTCACTCAACCCCGCCAATGCATAGTACATACACATGAATTGTGTCGATTCTACATTAACCGAAGGAGCTTCGTTCCTACCTACTAAAACTGTAAGAAAAAAAACGTGGAATAAAACCGTTAAAAGAGACGTGAGCAACCAACACACAGGTGAGTAGAGTATAAACACCTTTCTCTTTCTCTCTCACTCCACCCCGCCAATGCATAGTTCATACACATGAATTGTGTCGATTCTACATTAACCGAAGGAGCTTTGTTCCTACCTGGTGTCCCACGACACCACATTTATATTTCTTTTCTTTTCTTTTCAAAGCTTAACATCCCGATCACAGGACAGCGACGCATCTGTAACATCTATGGTGCTATAGGACACGGTTATCTCTTACTTTAAGGAGAGCC
>NJDD01004361.1:52614-64436 GCA_002245505.1 Calephelis nemesis
TTATCTGCACTTCGGCAGATCCTGTTAAATTAAACTGTATAGCAAGTTATGGAAACCTCTAACAGTTTTTTTTTTGAAATTTTAGAAATATGCGTATCGTCTCTGAGGTCTAACCGTTCGTCTTCGGAATTACTTCTTGAGATCTTGGGTTCTATTTCCGGTCCGCGCAACAAAAAAAAAACAAATAAAAATTTACTATTTACTTTTAAAGGTTTTTTTACTTTACGCAAAGAGGTTTACTGGTTTAAGCGTAACAGACAGACAGACAGAAATACTTTCGGGTTTATATTATAAGTAGGGAAGTAGGGATTTTTAACCAATTTTGCTACTATGTATATCATAATTTCTTTGTGTGTTTTTCGTTAATGATAAACTGATGTACGTGGTTCATTGTTAAGTACATATGGTAAAAATTACTGTTAAATATTTTCCCTACGCAACTGGTGCTACCCCCGTTCACCCTCACAGGTTGATTTTCAAAAAACGCTTAGATATGTATCTCATAATTTGTATTGCAGAGCATTATTTCAGTGCACGAAAAATATTTCAATAGAATTAAACTTCCCATACAAACTGAGATACCCCCTTTAACCCCCTTTAATAAAAAATGGGGGTGAATTTCGAAAAACCCTGAAATACGTGTTTCATCATTTGCACTAAAAAACGTTAATTCAAAGTTTCATGCAAAAATGTGCAATAAAAATATTTTTCTCATACATACTTTGCCACCCCTTTTAACCCATTTAAGGGTTGAATTTCCAAAAAATAATATGCCCATGTCCTTCTCAAGAATGCAAACTATCTATATACCAAATTTCAACAAAATCGGTCGGGTGGTTTAGGCGTGAAAAGGTAACAGACAGACAGAGTTACTTTCGCATTTAGAATATTAGTGTGGATTATTAAATTACGAACGTAAATACAATTTAGATAAAAAAATGTCGCACTGAAAAAGACGTTTTTATTAAGTTTGTTATTTTCCTCTCTAAGGAGCTCCGATAAATGCATGCGATCGCTGTAAATTACAATCTGAAAAAGGCGCGTGCTTCGTCGCGCACGCACCGCGGCCAGCCGGTATCGCCGCAACCGCGATGTCCCTATATTTTAAACCTGTAATATCTCCGAAACTATTCATTTAATTTATATACTGTAAAGGGCTATATTGTTAAATGTAAAACTTATTTAAGATACTTAATTAGATAAAGATGAATGTTGTATTGCTTTAAATCGCTTCGTAAATTAGCCATTATTTTTCGTTAAAAGTAAAGGATAAAAATTGGTTATTGTAAGTTATCCCTAAGAGATAAACATATGCCATCGCGAACTTTTTTGGAGACCTTTTTAGGGTAAGCAATATTTAGTACATTATTTTGATCTATCTCGTAGAGTTCAGCCAGCGTTTGCAATGCAAGCGCAAAAAAATATGTTTATTTACGACTTCGCATTAGAAATCTTGAAATTATCAGTGGTTCTATAATATATGAAGCATCATATTATACATATAAACCTTCCTCTTGAATCACTCTACCTATTGAAAAACACCGCATCAAAATCCGTTGCGTGGTTTTAAAGTTATAAGCATACATACATACAGACAGACGCGGAAAGCGACTTTGCTATATACTATGTATAGATAAATAGAACAAGGTATCGCCTTTGTGGTCGAGCGGTCCGGGTGTTGGACTTGGCTGCATGAGGTCTCAGGTTCGAATCCCGGGTCGGCCAACAAAAATCCAATTTTCTAATTAAAAAAAATGTTGGTCGGGATTGGAAACGTGCCCGGTTGGCGATAGGCTTGCCACCTATCACATTATGGGACTTAGTATCTTCGGCTGGTCGTGGGTGCCCTGGTTGTGCCTCTGCCTACTTCTTCGGGGATATGGGCATGAAGATACTACTTTTTTTTAGAACAAGGTAAGTTTAAAACTTTGCACATAAACTGTTGTAGTCATAAAACTCCAATTACCAAATGGTTTTGTATTAAGTCAAATAGGAAGGTTTCTTAATCATATGAATATCGGTTTCTCTATCCAAGATATGCCATTTTTTGGTACTAACAAAACATTAATGAGATCCCGGGTACAATTCTCGTATCGTACTCATGTTGGTTCGGGCTCCTTTGTATAATAGACCATCTGTCTTCCTGCCAGGCAGTTCGTAAAAGGCGAGCATAGGCTCACCATATTTTACACCGTGACATCTTACTAGGTGGTAGAGTTTCGCAGCGACTCGCCCGGATTAACTATTAACTTAACTATTTAACTTAACTATTCCTGCCGCTATAACGTCAATGCTTGCTGTTGACGTGTTCCGTTGGAGGGTAAGGTAGCCGGTAAACTGACTTTTGCTCGAGGCCTTACATCTCGGCCTCAGGTAGGCAACGCAACATTACCACCTTTGGTGTCTCTAGGCGACGTGAATTTCTTACCATCAGGAAATCCGTCTGCTTGTTTGCCTTCCAATATTATAAAAAAAAGACAACTCTAAAATATGTTTCGTAAATATTCTGAAAAAAGCAACGTTGCCGGGATTGTTATGTGCTAGATTGGCTATAAGTTTACCACCTATCTTATTTTGGGATTAACTGGTATCAGAAATTAATATATATATTATCTTTGGTAGTATCTTCAGCAACGATTATGTTGGTTAGGGGTCCGGTGATTGGACTTGACTTCATAAAGAATCCAGGTTCGATCGCCGGGTCAGCTAACAAAAAGAAAATGTCATTTATAAATTCTCTAATAAAAACAAAGTTGCCCGGGATAAGTGCCAGGTTGGCCATAGGTTTGCATCCTATTATTATCGAACAAAGTGGTATCTCCAGCTAATCATGAGTACCCTGGTTCCACCTGTGAGTATCTCTTATGCCTGGTGCCTATATGCAAGATATTTGTTTCTTTTACGAATGGTAGATTTGTGTACGAGTATAAATAGTAATAATCTATCGTTCGTTATAGACTCTTAACTCGAAACATTTTGTAACTACAAGCAAATACTTCGTAACTTTTAGGAAAATTACCAATAGTTATATTAACTTGTTACGCTTCGTTCACTATAGGAACCAAGCTTTTGAATAAAAGAATAAAAAAATTAACGCCATCTATCTACATCTAACTAACTATCATCTATCACTAAATAGTATAAAACAAAGACGCGTGCTCTGTTCCTATGTCACTTTGTACGCTTAAATCTTTCAAACTACGCAACGGATTTTGATGCGGTTTTTTTAATAGACAAAGTGTTTAAAGAGGAAGGTTTATACGAGTATGTATATTTTATATCCGTGCGAATCTGGGGCGGGTCGCTAGTTATAGACTAAAAACTTCGTGTTCGAAAAGAATCATCTAATGAAGTTGAAGCATCGAGTAGCAGTTAGCTCACTTTATAATGCATAAACAAACATACCTGACATTTAAAATTTCCAGATAGAAAGTATTTAATTAATCGTTTTTTGATAATTATAAATGCATTTTAATAAAAAATAACTCGAATCGATGCTTAAAAAACTATTACTAATTGTTATTGAGTATTAATCACCGAACATATATTTATGTCATTAACGATAATCGATTACCGTTCACTGTGACTGAATTTCACAACGTTACGAAATACGGAAGACCTTTTCAAGGGAAAAAATAACAGTGTTAATAAGATGTTATTTAAATACACAGCACTATCAATGAATGTTAAATCAAACAATTTTTTGCTGATTTAGCATAATTTAAACGCAGTGATATTGCAAAAAACCTTTGATAACCAGTGATATTGATACACAAGAGTAAGCTATTTTTCTCCATTCACCTAGGATTAAGTCATCAGATTTAGATCTTTTATGGTAAAAGCTAGCAAACAAGCTCGCCGCTCCCCTGATGACAAGAGATAACCGCAGCCTAATAGACACCATAGATGTCGTAGGTGCGTCGCTGTTCTGTGGACAGGGTGTTAGATCAAATGAGCAAGTCTCCCGGCTACCCTACCCTACTGTCCAGAACATGAGAGAGTCACTACGGCATCAGGAATTGGTGGATCCCTGCCCAGGCATATTGCTGCATAGTACTCTTCCACCAGTTTCGCCGTTGTTCGCCTGTTACGAGATGCTATTACTATCTGCCATTGTCACCACAACTCTTGGAATCTTAATAGGATCTAACAAATAAAAAACTTTTTTTTTAATTTCATTATTATCATTTTTCTATAATATTGGAAGGCAAACAGGCAGACGGATTCCCTGATGGTAAGAAATTCACGCCGCCTAGAGACACCAAAGGTGGTAACGGTGCGTTGCCAACCTGAGGCCGGGATGTTAGGCCTCGAACAAAAGTAAGTAAGTTTAAAGTAAGTTTACCGGCTACCTTACCCTCCAAACCGAATCACGTCGTGACGTTATGGCGACAGGAATAGGTAAGGCGGTGGTACCAATCCGGGTGAGTCGATGCGAAACTCTACCACCTAGTCGGATGTCACGGTGTTAGTGATGGTAAGCCTATGCTCGCCTTTTACGAGCTGCCTGGCAGGAAGGCAGTTAGTTTATTCAGCAAAAGTTAATTGATTAATATGACTTAAATGTAGAAATTACTACCTTTAAAAATAGGAGGTTGTGTGTTAGACACAACCTCCTATTTTTAAAGGTAGTATTTTTTTTACTTTAAGAAATTGATTAAATGATGTCCTAATTTATTTATTGCTATTGGCCTAGAATTATTATTTAGACAGTAAATTTTATAATTTATGAAGTCTGTCACCAGAAGTATTTGTATGACCTTTATCTCTTTTTTATAGTCTGCAAGGCAACGCTACCTTCGCATATAAAACCGACTATGTATAAGTTTTTATCAAGTTATTTATGTAATACCTAAAAGAAAGTATATTCACGCCCATATCTCCAAAGAGGGAAGCAGAGGCAGAGGCACAACCGGGGCACCCACGACTAGTCGAAGACAATCTTACAGAGTGATAGATGGCCAGCCTATCGCCAACCGGGTGCATATCTAATCCCGGGCTATGTTTTAAATAGAAAATTGATACTATACTTTTCCTGTGGGACCTCAAGAAGTCAAGTCCGACTCCGGATCGCCAGACAACAGATGCGAAGTACCTACTACCTACATTTTAAATGTATTTCAACCGACTTTTAATAAATGAGGAAGTTGTATTATGTGTTCGACTCCTAGTTTTTATACATGTTAATCAATTTATCGATTTCACCGTTATTTTAAGACCGTTTTTTTTTAAAGTTTTGATAACTAAGAACCTTATGGTTGAATCGCAGGTACTTCGAAGAAAATAATAAGTTTTGTGTCTTATTAATTAACAATAAATTGCTTCAAGGTTTCACCGTCTTATTTAAACGAGATCAACGTAAAATCGCGTTTAGTTAAATATCAGGAGTATAAAACATCTCAATTTTATTGTCAAACAAATTTGGCTAGGTTTTTGTAAAAAAAACATATTACAAAACTATTTTATGGGGTTAATGAACGATTTAATGAATGAATGAACGAACGAATGAATGAACGAGCTAATGAATTAATGAATGAACGAATGAATTAATGAAATCTTTATTGTGCACTATTAAACTTACTAGATTAAGGTTTTCCGAGGATAGGGATAACAATTTCCTCAATTTTAAAAATACTTAATAATACCAGTAGCTTATGAACGGGATCACAACGGATACTTGAATTCGTTTACACTGAACTTAGTTGAACCAAACTCGGTTTTCAATATGATCGACAAAATCGGTGCTATATTGTTAACTTAAACGTTGGAGTAATTTAGTCTATGTCTATAAATAAGACGGTGTTTCTAAATGTCATAATATTAAAATCGAAGTCAGTTTTTTATTTACTTGAATTTAAATTCAAATTTAAAATTATCTTTATTTTACGTTAACCTACAAAAGGCACTTGTGACGCGTCTATTTAATAAAAAATCTACCACCTGATCGGAACGCGGCCTGACACTGAGAAAATCCGACAAGACACTCAGCGGGCTGTCTTTTTTTCCCTTAGTTTAAAATATGTAAGCATTAATTCATGAGATGTGTTTGGTTGCTAGATTTTTGCTAAATATTGACAAATAATACGCTATAATATTGACAAATAATAATGACTAAAATTTTCTATTCCTCCTATTTCTATTTTATTTTATCTTCTTAAATAAGTTGAAATGAAAATATTCGTTTGAGGAATGGAAAAAAGATTTAAGCGAAATTATGTAAGCAATTCAACGTATTCTACTAACTAGTGTACAAATATTTTAATATTTATAAAAAGTAAATGTATCATTACTTATATATTTAATACATTTTATTTTTTTAATATTTAGTCATAAAATAATTTGAAACGTTATTGAAATTTTTGCTGTTAAACTTTTAAAACCTAGTTACATTCACGGCGTCAGTGACATACAGATGTTCACCTTTTAAAGGCGGCATGTGAGAAAAAAATACTGATCAGTGGGGTGACTATTGAATCTCGATTTCATACAAATTGGAAATTGGAATCAGATACGCAATTTTAGGAACCCCTAAACACCATATTAGTGAATTTTTAAGATTTAGTTAATAGTAAACAGTAAGTCATTTTATATGATTCGTTGATATTTTTTAAACGCAATCGGATATGTCATTTTAGGTACCCTTAAACACAAGATTAGCGAATCATTAAGTTTCAGTTAATAAACAATAAGTCATTTTATATGATTCGTTGATTTTTTTAAACTAAATGTAGATAATCCAATAGCAGAGTATTCACGAATACCTGAACTGACAAATCGTATTCCAAATTCCAATTAAATGAAATTGATATTCAAGAGTAGCTCTATAAGTTATATTTTAATATGTATATAGAATCTTTTATACCGATTAAATACCGATTAAATTTGTTTAACAAGGTGTAACCTTGTCTTATGGTACTACATAAAGACAAGGACGCAATCAAATTAACGCACCAGTTGACCGTCGAATTTATAAATATATTAATTATAGGAAATATTTTGTTATTGTTTAACTACTTGAAATAAGATAACTCAATGACAGTTCTTATCTACGTACGTAAATATGTACGAGTGTGTGTGTGTGTCACCTAACTCCTTATTGGTGGAACTAATTTGGTTGAAATATTCTATACGTATTTTAATAGGTTCCTGGGCGGTTTGAAAGCCCAACTGGAAGTCAGTGTGTCACCAAATTAAGGAAGTACAAGGTTTGCCGGGTCTGTTAGCATAACTATGTATTTATAAATTTATTATGGAGATTTGACGACTTATGATTGCAGTTTAGTAAGGATACTCTTGAATTTCGATTTTATGCAAATTGGAAATTTGAATCAGATTTGTGTCTGTTTGCTACCTTGAACACAATACTAGCGAATTGTTATTATTAACTTATTAAAACACCATAAATGAATTCATCAAACTCATTGATTTTGTTAACTAAATGTTAACAACTGTCAATTTGCTAGCCACAGTACAAAATGACAAATTCAAAAGTACAAAATGACACAAATCCGATTCCAAATTCAAATTCGTATGAAATCGAGATTCAAAAGTAGCCCTAATAATCAGACTTGAATCTCGATATGATGTGAATTGGAAATTGGAATCGTATATGTCATTTTAGGTATTTTTGTAAGTAGATACACATTATTGGCGGATGATTAACATTAAGTTATAAATAAATTTATTTAATTTAATTAACGATTGTCACTGTCTTGTTCTGATGTGGAGGCTAAGGTAGCCGGTAAACTAAACTATCAGAGGCGATTGATAGACTAGACCTGAAGTTCCAAATAAACGTGTTTTTTTATATAATCTATATAGTGGTTGATGTGTTTTCCCCAGCATGCTATCTGTCTTCTTATATTTGTTCCAACCACATTAAAAACTCAAAATTGATAGGATAGCACATAGCCCCGCGGAAACGCTAGTTTTTTATAAATTCTTATTTTATCGAAATAGATGCATTGGGTTTTTTATATGTATGTTATATGACTTTTACAGCTCAACCGGTTTGACAAAAACTATTTTTCAAAAATCAACCAAAAGACTATGATGGGTGATCAAAGTTTATATTAAAATCGTTACTATTGTTCACTGACGAAGTCGCAGGTAGCTAGTCCTAAATAAACATTTATCACATAAACATTAGTCATTTATGACATAAGTGAATTAACTAGTGGTATATTGTTTTAACATTATTTAGCGTGATCATCGCATCAGGAGGGTTACTCTTGAATCTCGATTAATACAATATTGGAAATTGGAATCGGATCTGCCACTTTAGGTACTCTTGAACACAATACTAGCGAATTATTAAAGTTTAATTAATAACAAACAATAGATGATTTTATCATCAGCTTCATTGAATTTTCTTGTAACTAAATGTTAATCATCCGTTATTACTGTGTTCTTCCAATTTACATGACATCGATATTCAAGAGTAACCCTCCAGATCTGAATGGATAGACTTATTATTTTGTTAATTATTTTTTTGTCGTGTTGGCTATTGTATTGTGTAGCCGTTGAACTTATTTTTGCTCAAAGCCCAACATCCCGACCTTAGATTGGCAACGTATCATTGCCACCACTTTGAATATTATAATGACTTTTTGCTGCGTGAATTTTTTATCATAAGGAAATCCGTCTGCTTGTTTGCCTTCCAATATCATAAAAAAGGGATGTTCATCCTAAAAGGTTGTACAGAGTGTGCTTTGCAGGAGTTGTAAAAAAAATTAACAATCTATTTAAAAACTAAATATTTTGATATTTTCATAACTACCTACTACTAGTTCTTCGACTTCGAATGATTTTGCTTCAAATATTTATTAGATAACAATTTTTTTGAAGTTTTACGAAAAAATGTTGTGTTGTCAAAAATAGCTGTTATCAGAGAAAAGCTTTGTTTTATTAGAGTATTTTAGCATTGTGCATATAGTTTGCTGGTTCCAGGGTAAACTTTGTATAGAAGGTGGTCCATCTCTTTTAGCAGTAAACCTATTACCTTAATCCAAAGACCTAAAGTTCTTGTAAAATTATTGACAAAAAATGACAGAAAAAAGTATTTTTACGCCCATATCACCGAAGAGGAAAGCGGAAGCACAACGAGCCAAACTAGCACGTAACTAGAACTATCACAACTAGCTGAAGACATTAAGTCCACAATATGATAGGTGGCAAGCCTATTGCCAACCGGGCACATACCCAATCCCGAGTAACACTTTTTCATTAGAAAATTGGAAAAAACATATTTCCTTTTTGCTACCCGACACGGAACTGGAACGCGGGACCTCATGAAGTCAAGTTCAACACCTAGACCGCTCAAAAACAATATTACTCGGGCAAAACAAATTCTAATAAAAAAAATGTTGCTCGGGATTGGATATGAGCCCGGTTGGCGATAGGCTAGCCACCTATCACATTGTAGGACTTAAAGTCTTCGACTAATCGTAGGTGCCCTGGTTGTGCATCTGCCTACCTCTTCGGGGATATGGACGTGAAGATATTACTACTACGTATTTTCACTTTTACCTATTCACTTTGCCATAAAATGTATCGTGTTGTTTAAACCGTAAAATAGTTATTGATTGAAATAAATCAACTATCATTGGTTATAATTCGGCTAATAGAACCGGTACATCATTCTGAGTATCTTACTCAATCAGCGACATGGCTTGAGTCAATTATCACTTGTAGTCAGCGAGTCCAGGTTGCTAAATGTATGGTAAATCGAGCGTCATTTAATCTTTGTCAATTTTCGGACGGCAAAAGACAACAAACAAACACGCAACTCCCCTTGTAAGAGGTAACCGCAGCCTGGAGATATTGTAGGTTCGTCACTGTCCTGTGCCTGGCTTGTTTGGCAAAATGTGCATGTCTACTGGTTACCCTACCCTCCGGACTGGCACATGACATTGTCATTATGGCGGCAGAAATGGGTAAGGCGGTGGAGATCCCTACCAGGGCAAGTTGCTGTTCAGCACTCAACTATCAATGCTTATGTTGATAATTAATTAATCTTTTCGCCTATAATCTCCTCTTACGCTACTAGGGGTTGCAGGTGGTATAATCTGTACATAGAAACCAGACTAACGCGAAAAATTAAATCGTAAAAATTAAAAAAAACACTTGACGTTTACATTTTGGGTGGATGTAGTGTGTAAAAGCTAAAAGAAAAATAGAAGTACTTGATCATGCGAGAGCGTATATTTCTTATTAATAGTGTACATTTCTAAAGTGTCTCATAACGGAAATATTTTAATCAGACAGATGCCTTAATAGCTAGTTATATAGTGACCATGAGTTGTTTTTTTGAAATTAAATGAACCTCCTACTTGCATACGTCACGCTCAAATCATAAGAATATATTTTAAATATGCAGACTTTGGCCCTAGATAAATCATCATTATTTGTCTGACATGCTGGAGTATTTTTTTAACCTGCCTCTGAATATTTTTTTTACATGATAGAGTTGTTTGACCATGGTACGAAGTATATCTCATGCTACATGACGCGCTTGAGTAACTACCCAAACCCCTTCTTGTGCTTCCCTACTATTATTTTTTTATATTGATAATTGTGACATTCCTCAATACCTATTAAATTTCATTTTCAAAAAGCCAATAAAACTGTTTTCTCTGTAGAGTGACAACCTTCTTAACTGCATCAAAAAACAAGAATGTTGATGATGCGGTTAGATAAAGTAAAAAGATAACAAAATCAAGATGAGAGGATAGTTCAGTTCTGATTTCGATATTTCTTCATTTATCGTTATATACTACAACCTGTAGATATTATTATTATACCTGTAGATATAACTATTTAAGACTTAAAAGTATGTCTAGACAACAATCTCTCTTCACTACATAGTACTCGTATAAAACAAAGTCGCTACCTCTGTCTCTATGCCCCTTTGAATGCTTAAATCTTTAAAATTAAGCAACGGATTTTTGATGAGGTTTTTTAAATAAATAAAGTGACTGAAGAGTAGGGTTTTTATGTACATTTTATACCCGCGTCGGGTCGCTAGTTATAATTATAATATTTAAAAAAATTGTCAAAATCGGTACATCCGTTCAAAAGTTATGATCCCATAGACAGACAGCCAAAAGAAACTTGTAACACTTGTAGTTTTTCGCTGGGGGTTAATAAGCCACTCGTTTTGTGTTGTGATTGAAATAACGCATCACAATTATTTAGGAGCTACGATTGCACAGACAAACACACATACACACATAAACAAGTCAAAATAACGAATTTAATTTTAATTTGCCTAAGAAGAACTGTAAAGATCATCACTACATAGTATTAAACAAAGTCGCCTCCTCTGTCCGTATGTCCCTTTTTATGGTTAAATCTTTAAAACTACGCAATGGATTTTGATGGGGTTTTTTAAATAAATAAAATGATTGAAAACAAATGTTTACATGTAAATTATGTACACCTGTGCAAAGCCAGGGCGGGCCTTTTGTACCTGATATAGTAAGTAACTTTTAAATAGTGATTCAGGATTCTTTAGCCGCCTCCCAGTTCATCCATCAGGTCCTTGTAGTCAAGTCCTCGTCATCATAAAATTTGAAGAGATCTAGTTAAGTCGAATCAAATAAGTCCAAGCTCGATGGGTTTACCACTAGCACAGTATTAAGAATTCTACCAGTAGTCCAACTCCTTTGTTATTGAATTCATGTTGACATTTTATATACCTACTCACGGCAAGTCAGTCAAGGGTCAGGGTTGTCAAATAATAACATTTTAAACATAATGAAACCTTTGATGGTCTTGCTGAAGTTTCGTCCACAAAATTTTCATCCACAATGGACGAAACG
>NJDD01004367.1:0-14163 GCA_002245505.1 Calephelis nemesis
TACTTTGCTATCAGAGATAACACTCTAGTCATAAATAAACCAATGTACTCTGTGCCAATGTGTGAGCGAAGGTCATCAGCACATCATCCGCTTGATACAAACATTGATAAAAGTTCGTGCAACGAAAAAAGTTATTATAATTGACCAGTGGACGGTTTTCTTAATATAACATTAAACGTTCAAATCCCGTTGTAAGTTCCTATGTATAATAATCGTTCTTAGAGAAAACGAGAACGAGTAGTAGTCGAAAGTAGTACTACCTACGTACATGACATTGACTTCTTGGTCTGTCTAAATTATTCTATCTTGATTAAAAAATGATCCGGCTTACATGTCAAGATGAGGATTTTGACATGTTAGCCGGATTATTTTTTTATCATCTGTAAATGACATAGTAAAGAGGTTTTAATTTTATTTGCGCCTGATGCTTCAGAATCAGCAATCAGCATGTGCCCGGTGCGAGATGCTGACAGTGTTGCCACCATTAAAATTTTATCACTAGATTCAGTGATTTTTTGGGCACGATAGAGCTACTCTTAAAAAAAACGCTTAAAAGTAGTATTTAATAATTTTAGCAATATTTACCGAATCTTGAAAAATTCTTCAAGTAGTGACAACTTTCCTTTCGCTGCGTTAAAAGGTATTTCAGGTTTCAAAGGGAAGAATAATAATTTAAAGACGTCGGCTAGTAAAAAAAACCCACAAATGTGATCAAACCGCATTTGTCGGCATCGGCTCTATCGCGGTCAACAGTGCAAATGCAGCAAATGTGATCCGAGTTTTCTTTTTATTGGGTACCTTTTTTATATGTAACATACTAAGTATTTTCACTTAAGCAAAACCTAGCCATACCTTAGACTTCTTTGTTTGACCTTCTATATATTTTTTTATGTATGGTACTCGATGTCTCCGTCCGATATGCAAACTGATTTGAAAATTCTTTCTTTATTTGAAAGAGCGTACTTCTAATAACATCCTTTTGCCAACAAATTTGAATCTAAGGATGATGTCTCGGGAAATCGAGAAAAATACAGAATGTTTGTCGGTTATTTACTGTATTGCAGTGCATAAACGATGTTGTTTAATAATCTAAAGTCCAAACGATGTCACTACTTTTTTACAAATATGAAAGTGAGTATATTGCGTTTACTCGTTCTTACACCCTCCGTTACGTGTGCTGTGCAAACTTGCACTATAAAAGGCCAGCTGTAGCCTTTTAAGGGTAACTCTTTTTATGGTTTTTCGTAGTACTCTAAAAATATTAATACTCGCAATTAATTATCTCAATTTCAAAGGTATTTTATATAAACATGATCTAAATCCTTGCCCAAATATTCACTTTGTTTATCGAAATTATTTGATTTAGAACATAATTTCGCTTAATATAATTTGAATTCATTGAATGTCTTAAGAGATATGATAGTTTTTAAAAAAATTCAAACCAGTAAAGTACGTGCGCTAGTGTGATGTAAGCTGACGCCGACTGTCTGCCGATCGAAAGAGTCAGTTTAAATTTCAGACGTTATAATTGTATTTCATAAAAAAAAATATCTGCTTGATTGCCATTACACACAATTCCTCCTCATTGGTCGAGTGATAAGAGTACAGAAAACACGACACTATCGTTACGGTGGCAAGGACGGAAAAGGTGGTGGATGCTTACGCGAATAAGCTGCTTCACAGCACCCTGTTAACAATTTTTTTGGTAATGACTTATGTAACCTATGCTCACCTACTACGAGCTGCAAGGCGAGAATCAGATGCTGTTGATCTATCTTAATCTTTTTAATCTGTCAGGTCTTCGTTATGACTTAGGCGATCCTAAATCAAGATAACGAGTAAATTACAGTAAAAAAATTGATGTTCATTCTTAGCAACTTACAACTTAGGGTCGAGCAACAAAAAAAAAATTTGGGTTTTCCAATTTTCTAATAAAAAAAATGTTGCTCTGGATTGGATATGTGCCCGGTTGGCGATAGACTTGCCACCTATCACATTGTGGGACTAAGTGTCTTCGGCTAGTCGTGGGTGCCCTGGTTGTGTCTCTGACTACCACTTCAGGGATATGGGCGTGGATACTTTTTTTTTTCATTCGTAGATGTTTTTATTTTAGAGTGTTGTGTTTGATTACTTTCTTATTTTTACAATTACATTATTTTATAACACTTACCCAGTTTTTCAGTTATTTAGTTAATTCTTATGTTCTATTAGCTAAAATGCCAGAATGTGTAGGGAAATTTGAGACCAAATCCAGTGACATTTTTTCTGCAAGTTGGCATCACTGGATGCCGTCTGTCGAATGTCGAGTCGAGTGTTGTTTCGTAAGTGTCACAAAAAGTAATCGAAAATTGAAAAAAAATAATTTGTATTGTGTGAAATAGACTTTGTTTGTTATTGTTCGTGGTTTTTATTGTGGTGTTCTTTTGAATGGAAGCCTGCCGAATTATTGGCGGAATTAAAGTTTGGGAATACAGGTCAGTTTAATATGTAACCTTTCCATGTCACATTTGTCTTTATTTGGGTACCGACCGGGTCGTCCCTCCAGCAGTGTCAGTTAACTAAATAACACGTCTATTTATGCTTCATCTAACTCTAAATAACTTGTGTGTAAAATTACCCACGCATTTGTATACTGCTCTGACTTTTTGTCATTTAGAAATTACGCGTTGTAAATAAACTGGTTAAAGTTAATTTGTATTATAAGAATGAAAGTATCTTCCGCTTTATTGGTTTAGTAGATCAGCTATTTTCAAATTTAAGGTCTTCGAACATATTCTACGAAAATATGAAACTAAATTATCTCTACTTTTAAAAATACCCCTTTTATAGTTTACTTTATTTTTATGTTCTGTTTATTTAGTTTAGTAAATTTCAAGTTTATAAATCAAATTATTCCTTGATGACTATGTTAATGTGAAAACAAAGCAGCTAATAAAAAGCAGTGTGTTACTCTATAACACCACAAAACTTTTATAGATTTGTGTGTAAATAAATAGACAATCTTTATGTTACACTAATGTGAAAATATAGCAAGCAATTAAAAAGCTGTGTGTTACTCTGTGACACCGTGTTGGTCCGGGCTCCTTTGCAGAATAGACCATCTGCCTTCCTGCCATGCAGCTTGTAAAGGCGAGCATAGGCTTACCGTCACTAACACCGTGACATCTGACTCGGTGGTAGAGTTTCGCAGCGACTCACTCGGATTAGTACCACAGCCTTACCTATTCCTGCCGCCATAATGTCATGACGTGTTCCAGTTTGGAGGGTAAGGTAGTCTGTAAACTTACTTTTGCTCGAGGCCTAACATCCCTCAGGTTGGCAGCGCACCATTACAACATCTAGTGTCTCTAGACAGCGTGAATTTCTTAGCATCAAGAAATCCATCTGCTTGTTTGCCTTCCATTATCATAAAAAAAATCACAAAAGCTATATAGATTTATGTGTAAATAAATAGATAATCTTTATGTTACACTAATGTGAAAACATAGCAAGCTATTAAAAAGCTGTGTGTTAGAACTACTAAACTCTAAAACACCACAAAACCTACATAGATTTGAGTGTAAATAAATAATCTGGACAGATACATCTTTATATCACAACTGCCTTTCTCAGTTTTTGGCAACAACACCTCTTCCTGGGATTTTGGAATATTAATACCATGACAGGTGATATTTAGAGGAGGATAATTTACAATAAATATGTATTGTAATATTTACTTAAAACTTCGCCTAAAATATTTTTTGTTCATTGAAGTTGAATTTATATTTGTTTTTAATAAATATTAAGTAAAATATTATCACCTCTGTGGTCTAGCAGTTCAGTTGGTGGACTTGACTGTATGAGGTCCCAGGTTCGAATTACGGGTTGGGCAACAAAAAGATAATTGGGTTTTTGGGTTGGGTTGGGTGGGATTGGATATGTGCCCAGTTGGCGATAGGCTTGCCACCTATCACATTGTGGGACTTAGTGTCATGGGTGCCCTGGTTGTACCTTTGCCTACCTGTACTGGGATATGGGCGTGAAGATACTTTTTTTAATAAGGTTCTGAATGTTTTAAGCATGTGGGGATATACATATATATTTGCAAATTAAGCTATATATATATGGCAGTATGGCATATCTAGCTTTATGGCAGTTAAAGGTAGAAAGGGTTAATCCTGCTTGCCGGAGAGTTTGTTTTGCCGGTTCTTTTCCTGACTGGCTGGGTTTGGAAATAGTGGTAGCTTATGGTTGTTAGGGTTAAACCAAATCATATTTTAATAATTTGTTCAAATATTGAAAAATAAATTATAAATGTAAATAATAAGTTTGTATAATTTCAAAAATATTTGCACCCTACAATGTGGTAGAATATCAGATTTTAAACTTAAATTGTTTAAAAAATTAACATTTTTAATTCCCGTCGTGACCACAGCCTATGCAAAAAGGCTGAAATATCGACAAATAAAATAAAAAGATATCGTGAGTATCCCTTATTAAGAAAGTGGTAGAATATGTTGGTATTAACAAATATCTTTTGTAACAGCTTTTAATACACAAATTTAGAAAATAAATAAATTTCATTTTTCATTTTTTTTATCAATATCGAGGAAATACTAAAGATATTATTTCCCTATTGAACATAGTCTATTGAAAAGTGTAGACAAAGGGGAAGTCTTACAGGGACAAAATATTCACTATTACTATGTACCTCAAACAATTTATGTTCAAATGACAATTCTCATCTCAGAGAACATGTCTTATTCCTATCAAAACATTTATTACGAAACCATGTTATAAAGTGATGGCACAAACACAGCAACATAGTAAACAAATTAAGTACATACTAAACAATTTCTCAAATCTACAACACCTTACAACAAACACATGCTGCTAGTGTGTTTACAATTTCATAATATATCATTTTTAGATTGAATTCAAAGACTATTTTTAACATATGTCTGAAAAATGAAAGTGTTATAAGTTTGATGTGAGTGTTTGTGACATCAAAACTTTTGAATGAATGGACGGATTTAGGTGAAGATTTTTTTGCTTGAAAGCTGAAGTGATCAAGATGGTTCTTAGCTACATTAGACCTGGGTTTTGTCAGAAGTTACTGATTTTTTTTTAAAATAAGCAAAAAAAGTATATTTACGCTCAATTCTAAAGAGGTAGGTAGAGGCACAACCCACAGCCACAACATCCAATATCAGACAATATTATTTTAATACAAAATTGAAAATATTCGATTTTTAATTTTCTTTTGTTTCCCGACCTGGGAATCGAACCTGGGATCTCAAGAAGTCAAGTCCGACGCTGGACCGCTAGCTATAATTATATTAAAAATATAAATATAAAAAAAAAATTCCACAGACGGTTTCCACAAACACAATTTCCATTAAACCATCAATGGCCAGGGTGACAAATAATTGTGTTAGACTTTAATATGTATTATTATTAAAAAAACATTTATTGTACACAAATTGACAATTAAAAATATAAATAAACATTTAAAAGGTAAGCTTATTCAATAATGAGGTTTTTTAAAACGACAGTTGACATTGTATGTGTACACAGATAAATGAAACTAATAAAAAAAAAATATCGAAAAAACGACGGGTTGCACTCCGGAAGTGCCGGCAGAAGTGAAAACTTGATTATAAACGTTGTGCATTTTTGATATTTTGGAATGGTAAGGGAATAATTTTGCACAAATTGCTTTAATTATCAGTATGAAAGTACTATCATTTATGTAGTATAATACAAAATAAAAAAATCATTTATTGCGCTATCATACACAAACATGACAATACGAACTTTCGCGCAAACGCCCTGTGTCGTCTAAACGAAACAACAGGCGCAGGCATACATTTTTCGCAACGCCGCTGAGAAGGTTTCACTTCAAAAAACAGAGTAGCAAAAAGAAACAACTTTTTTCTATTTGTTGTCGACAAGTACTCCTGGATTCGCATCTGGGGCGTAGCAGTTACTGATAGCTATTTAGAACTAAGTAATTTTAGATACCTGTTTAGATGGTATCACCAGTAGCCTTGTGACAATTACAAACTAAAGGGATGGACTACAGGCCCATGCCACAAATAGATGGGATGAAAATCGTCCTATATACCTGGTGGTTCATATGACCCATCTATTTGTGGCATGGGCCTGTAGTCTAGGAGTCAGTGGGAGAATTTTGGTAACCCAGTTATACCAATCCTATTATATTACAGTAAATAAGTTGTATATTCGTAAGTTTATCATATACATTGCTGAGTGGGTGTGTCAGATGATTTAACATAGGTCAGTGGGCCAGCAGTGTAACGTCACTTCTCTAATTATAAACTACCCAAAATAAAATCAGGGCCACATGTTCTTTAAACTTAATAAAATTCAGTTGCCACTATTATGCAATTTAAGGCTAGGTCCGCACCAGTGATTATCACTGTGACAGTGTGTCTATCTCTTTTATCTACGATACAATAGCCCGGTGAAGTTGTAAAAACCTCGCACTTAGCAACAAATTAGCCATTAAAACAATAGCCACAAAAAAAGTACTATATTTTCGAACCAGATAAATGTACAAACACCACGTTGAAAAGTCTAAATACTTGTTTAAAGAGTGACTTGGTGGGTATTTTTAACCCCCGACGCAAAAAGAAAGGTGTTATAAGTTTGGGTATCTGTCTGTCTGTGGAGTCATAACTCAAGAACGGATGCAGTAATTTCAATTTAGTTTTTTTGTGTTTTAAAGGTAACTTATGTGCGAGAGTTCTTAGTCATGTTTGATGAAATTCGGTTGAGCCGTTTAAAAGTCGTGGGCGTGAAAGTGGGGAGATTAACCGAATGTCTGAAAATAAGTCGGATATTTTTTTACTTTTATAGGGAAATTAAGTCCTTGTGTCGGGGGTTTTTTAATTTTAAATTTAATAAATTTATTTCAGAGAGCTATGACAAATGCTAGTATCGCATTCGCAGCTAACCCTGGTGTTGCAAATATCTATCGACCTAGGCCTTTTCCCATTGAGGCCACCTGCTCGATATCAGCCGGTTTTATAAAACACCTATCAGTGGATGGTAACGGTGATGACTCGATGACCCTCATCACACTTCTCTCTCGTCATAATTAAAGACCTGAGACTCATCATCAGTTCCTGTCACGTCGGGTGTACAACCATTTGTGAGTTGAATAACAAACGGAGTAACGATATCGACCGTGACCTCGAGGTCGTGGATTCGATTCCTGATATTACACAGTTCATAGTTTGTGAATTGTATAATATTAATATTATTATACGTTTACGTCAATTCATTGACGTAGTAGGCAGATGGTTCATACGGAGCACATTTGTCAATCAGTCTATGACTGATAATATATAGTTTTTTTTCATCTAAGTATTTCCGAAGACGTATGCAGAGGTACATCCAGAGCACATTTTTTTCCAGGGCATTGGCATCATGGGTCAATGTTCTCAAGGGACTAATTATCAAACACACTACGTAGCAGACGTGTATCAAGATAGGTTCAATTTAATAACATTAAATTTGGGTCATACAACAATAAAAAATACCACTTATTAGAATAATTTTAAAATTAAAAATCTTCAATAAATCCCTACAAAATAATAAGATCTTCTATCTAGATCACGTCAGCTGTAAAAAAATTGGCATCGAACTCGTTCCACGCGTTTTAATGATAATGCCTCAGATATACACACAAATATGTCAAACTTATAAAACCCCTTTTTCCTTTGGGGCTTAAATATAGACACCACCGACAGATAATCGTTGCCAACCTGAGTGTGGCTACGTTGATACTAATATTTGTTCAGTGGCTGCGGAAGCTTAAACTTCATACCAAAAAGTATATAGGTAAATACTACGTAATAAGAGGCGGATCTTCTATAGATAGGTATATAGCAAACCCGAATTTTGTATAAAGTTTGTCTTAAGTGACACAAGACACTTGACATTACACGGTGTAAAGGTATAACCCGTTAAATTTGAAAGTATGTCTAAAGGCATTCAGAATTAAGACAAATAGTGTCATATAATTTAGGTGAATAAAAAACATAGCAATACTTTTTTATATAAATGTTGCGCCAAACTGCTTCATACCATTTAGAAACCGTCCGTTTATTTGCTTTCTAAATTTGAATAGTTATTTCATCCTGTAGTGCTTTATTACTACATAAACTTAGTTTTGAAAGTCAGTGTACACACTGCAGTATAATTACCATGGACAGACAATTTTGTTATTATATTGACGTAATACTCATTACTCACTGACGTCGGCATACTGCCAAACTGCACGCACTACGCCAAGGAATATGTCAGAGGCGCTGGACATTTTCTTTTTTGTACATAGTCTGGAGATTTCATCTCGTTATTGGATATTTGGTACTCAAAATAGAGTGCCCAATTTATATTCCAGATTAAATTAGAAAATAATATGAATGATGCATATGAACTTATATTAATTTCTACTCAAAAGTGGGCTTATCGCTAATAAGCGATCACTGTCCGAGACTAATCTATCTATATATATAAATATCAAAGCCACTTTTCGTTGTAATTTTATAACTCAAGAACGGGCTCACCTATCCAAACCAACTAACAAATATCTAGGCATTGATGAGGCTATTTAGTAATGGTTTATGTGAATTTTGCATAAAATCGGTCAAGCGGTTCTTCATTTATCACATTTTTTGTAACAAATAAATTCAAAAAACGGCGGATCATTTTGTTAAAAGGTATTTTTCAGTCAAATTCAAATTTTTTTCAGATGACACTACAATCCTCGCTGTCATATTGAAACTGCCATATTGGCAATTGAAAGAGTCATAAAAATAAATAAAATTTGTACATATAATAAGCTTAATAATAATTTAAATAATTGCTCTTTTAAATAATTGAGTGTCCTATAATACTATGTATTGTAGACAAAATTAAAAATTTAAATTATAATAATTGTCTACAATACTATCCCATAATTGCGTAGGCGTTCTTATACCTGGATGATAATAACTAGGTTTGACTATTCCCTCTTTACTTATTACTTTACAACTGGGTACACCTAGAATTTTTTTAATGGCAAAAGACGTCGAACGAGCACGTGACTCACCTGGTGACAAGAGATAACCGCAGCCTATAGACACCAGAGAGGTTGTAGGTGCGTCGCTGTTCTGTACTCTAAGGATGATTGTTAAACTACCTGCTACGCTACCCTTTGGACCGGAACTTTACTTAACCATTATGGCGGCAGGAATAGGCAAGGTGGTGGATCCCTTCCCGGGAAGTTACTGCACAGTACTCAACCACCAGTGGTCTTGTTGGCAGTGACTCGCTTTGCCTGTGCTTAGAAGGTGCCAAATAAGACGGCAGATAGTCTGTTCTATGCAAAGGACCCGGACCAATACGGGGATATAAAAGTACGGGGTAGTAAGTAGGTGACACAGACTTGGATGATTTGGATAAGTAGGAAATCAGAAAGTAACTAAATAATGATTTTCACGCGGGTAAAGTTGGGGGCAAAGGCTATTGAATCATTGTTTCTGGTATTTTATTTAAGTAGCCTTTTTAGTAAGACCTAATTTTTACATCTTTGTATACTTACCTACCTGGTAGGAGATACCATTAATTCTATTTATTCTTTAATTCTGTGGTTCGGCATCGGACTTGATATCCCCGGGTTGGGCAACAAAAAAATTAGAAAATATGTGCCCGGTTGGCGATAGGCTTGCCAACTATCATATTGCAAAACTTAATGCCTTCGGCTATTTGAGGGCGCCCCAGATGTGCCTCTGTCTACCCTTTCGGGGATATATGCGTGAGGGTACTTTTTTATTACATGTTAAGGCTAAACTCTAACTGCCTTATTATAGACATTAGAATATATAGCATTAGTGATTAGAATATATAGAACATATAGAATTCAGTGTTAATAAACATGGAGTAGAGATGGAGTTAACTACTTTGAGTTTAATTAATATTATAAAAGCGAAGGTTTATCTGTCTGTTACGTTTTCACGGCTAAATCACTAGACCGATTTTGATGAAATTTGAAATAGGTACAGTTAGGTCTTTAGCTATATGAGTTCAAACAGGCTACTTTTTTTTTCAAAAAGTATTAAAGCTGTTTGGAGTATTTATGCTACGTTGACGAAATTGCGGGCAAATAGCTTGTATAAAATATTATATTTCGAAGTTATATGAAGATCTTGTCTTTGTTTGTTTTGTGCCGTACAGAAAATGTTATCGGGCCCTGAAAACTAGATCACTGATAGTGAATGGGTGCGTCACTTTTTATTTTCGTTCAAATGTGAAGTAGACACTTAATCGTGTATGACCAAAACAAATTTCCTTGTACTATCTTTTTGGCGATCTGTCTCATTTTTATTGACTTCGTTTCTTATGAATTCTACACTTTCCCCGTGTGGGTCTGGGCTTCTTTGCAGAATAGATGATCTGCCTTTCTGCCAGGCAGCTCGTAAAAGGCGAGCATAGGCTTACCGTCACTAACACCGTGACATCTGACTAGGTGGTAGAGTTTCGCAACGACTCACCCGGATTGGTACTACCGCTTTACTTATTCCTACCGCCCTTACGTCATGACGTGTTCCGGTTCGGAGGGTAAGCTAGCCGGTAAACTTACTTTTGTTCGAGGCCTGACATCGGGGCCTTAGATTGGCAACGCACCATTGCCACCTTTGGTGTCTCTAGGAGGCGGAATTTCTTACCATCAGGAAATCTGTCTGCTTGTTTGCCTTCCAATATCATAAAAAAAGCACTATTTTTTTGTATAAACATTGTATAAACGTTGTTGTAAATTATGCGCTTCGGCTTTATTCGTCAAGCTTCGGAAATCCGAATATATTTTAAATATCTATATGGAGTTCTTATTACACAATAAATCATTTTGCTTAAATTTATAATCTAAATTTCAGCAATTTAAAAATAAAATCATAAAGCGTAAAAAGAGTAAAACGTGTCAAGCCGAACATAATTTAAATGGTACTATACCTACCCTTTTTTTAGAACATTGCACGTCCCCTTGGAGAAGTTTGAGGTTTGTGCAAAATTCAAAATTCGTATTCAGGGATGCAAATAGCTAAAATTGATTAACGTAATGCGTGCTTTATAAATATCTGATTTAAGAGTAGCTTTAGGAGTTTCAGCCTTCTCACAAAAAATCTTTTAGGATTTTTGTTTGAATGCTGACGTGATCGAGATGGTTCTTAACCACAGCTTTTTCTATATATAATATAAAAATCAATTGCTGTTTGTTAGTCTTGCTAAAACTCGACGAACTTTGGCTAACTTTGGTTTTGAATTATTTGTGAAAGTTCAGGGAAAAAAAAGTATCTTCACGCCCATGTCCCCGAAGAGGTAGGCAGAGGCACAATCAGGGCACCCACGACTAGCCGAAGTCACTAAGTCCCACAATGTGATAGGTGGCAAGCCTATCGCCAACCGGGCACATTTCCAATCCCGACCAACCTTTTTTTTTTGTTAGAAAATTGGAACAATCCAATTTTCTTTTTGTTGGCCGACCCGGGATTTGAACCCGGGACCTCATGCAGTCAAGTCCAACACCCGGACGGCTAGACCACAGAGGCGACTCAGGAAGAGTTCAGGGAAGGTTTTTAAAAGATAAGAACAAAAGAAAAAAACTAAGAGGAAACTAGAGGAAACAACAACATTTTTAGTTTTCCCATGTACAAACATAACGAGTGGAACGTAGTTCGCCGGGACAGCTAGTTACACATAAATTTTGTTGTGGGTTCATTGATTTTTTTATTTTTAGGATTGTTAGACAGCTGAAAATGTTGTTTACCACTGAATTTAATGTGATAATTTACTGCCGTTTATGTAGTAAAGGTTATGACAGATGATTACAGAAAGCCGCACTCATTACACAACGGGCGTTTATTTATAATAATACAAAATAATTAATATAATATACTAGCTATCTACCCCGCGACTTACTTCGGATAGCAGCTTCGGTTAACTTCAACATGATTTTTATACGAACTTTCATCCCCCAATTATAGTTTTGGGGGTTTGTTTTTAACAATAAAACACTATGTTTAATCTCACGTGTTTAACTATATGGATATGAAGTATGTTAAAGCGTTACTTTCTGCATTAAATGTAATGTAGTTTGCATCAGTTTGGCGCAACTTTAATGTAAAAAAGTAAAAAAATTAGGTTTGCTATGTTTTTTATTCGCCTAAATCATATGACAGTTGCCTTATATCTGAATGCCTTTAGACGTACTTTTAAATAAATACGGGTTATACCTTTTCACCATCTTATGTCAAGTGGCATGTATCACTTTAAGCTAAACTTCATACACAATTCGGGTTTGCTATGTATCTATGGAAGTCCCGCCTATTATTACGTAGTATTTATATACTCTTTGGTTTTCCTTTGACTTTTCTTGTTTGTCTTAAATACTAAAAATTAAAACAAGCTTCTGCTTTTAGAATTATTTGTGACGTCTAGTATTAGATGCATTTTTATATTTTTAAGAGCACCATTAAACAGTATCTCGCTAAATCTTGTTCCATACTTTAGGGTTGCCTGTAAGAGATCGCTGCCTTGGCGATAAGGCCGCCTTTGTGTATCTTCTTAGTGTAAGTTATTTTAATATATTTGTGATTTATGTGTATTTAGTACACACTAAAGTATTATTGTATTGTATCAAATTTCATCAAAATCGGTCCAGCGGTGTAGCCGTGGAAGCGTAACAGAAAATGAGACTTTCGCATTATACTTATATGGACTGCTTTAAAAAAAATTGTGGTTACAAATTCTATTTATGGTGCCTTAATAATTTAATCTCAGAAGAGCAAAAATCCGTCTTCGGTTTTAATAATTACAATCTAGGTAAGTACACAGATATTTAACAGGTATTTTCCTGATATCATCTGATCCAAACTTAGTGGCAATGGGACCAACTATTAATATTTACATAAAATTTTTAGTTGACAAAAATTCAAGGCGATATTCACACCTTTTTTCTCCAAGAGTAGTGTAGACTCGAGCGCAGGTTGGTTTGTCAACTGTGCCGGTGCTTCGCAGTTCTTGCCATTTAGATACCTGAAAACTGCTTCCAAAGTTGATACACCCACTCATTATACCGATACCGTCCCCATTCTTTAAGTACCTGTACTATTACCGATTGCTACATGAACCTAATTGAGGCACCCGTTAAATACGAGTGTGGCTTGCCAATTTTTTTTATATATATTCCGTATTCGTACCAATAAAATCAGTTAAGAAGGAACCGAGATATTTTCGACTAAAGAAAAAAAGGACGTAATGTAGAATCTGGTACTGGTACCAACAAACAGTACCTACAGGTAAGATTCCTGGTACCGGTATCGCTCCATGGTCTAACTGCCTGATCTCCAAAATATTTTAAGCCGTGCACACGACGTGCCTCGTGTTGGCCCGGGTCGTACTGGCCATTAGTAGTTTTTTAAAGCTAATATGTATACCTATGGTTCTTAGTCACAATACACCAAGGTTTTTAAGTATTAGATATTTAGCTGAATAACAAAAAAATGACAATTCGGCCCGCCAACGTCTTACTAGCGGCCCGTGAATGTTTTGTAAATAAGGTATAAATATCAAAATATATGCATATGAAGGTTCTGCGATTGACCGTATAATATACAGCGTATAGTGGGAATTCGGCGTTAAGAAACGCGCTTCTCTGTGCCCATTTTCATTTTTCTATGAGATACGTATGTATATTTGACTTCTAGAGTTAATATTACAAGTGGTCCACCCTTAGCATATTTTGCCGCCTTGTGGCCCTTGCCTGCCAAAAGGTTGCCGACCGCTGGTCTAGACTGTAGAGTTAGAGGTAAACAAAGTTTCCTCCAAGCTTATCTTTGCTGGAAGGCGTGTTTACAAACGTCTAGAACGTCTTTAAAAAATAATAAGTCCATGTTTCGTTTTCCGTGATACATAATGTTATAAACAACATTGATGAAGTGAGCGTGGGATCCATAGATTGGATTTAAATTATAATTGTTGCGCAGTTAATTGTAAATTAGTATAACTAAGCAAAGTTCTAATATTTAAATTATGCGCTTTGACTTTACACTTTGTACTTTTTTACACTTTATACTTTTACTAGCTGCTACCCGCGGCTTCGCCCGCGTAGTCTACTAA
>NJDD01004368.1:0-13994 GCA_002245505.1 Calephelis nemesis
TAACAACTTTCTACGCATTATTGCTCTTCTCTGATCTTCTACTCTTTGGCGGCTAGCTCCCATTTCTGGATATTTCTCTATAAATTTTGTATGTAGGGCTTCGAGGTAATTTTTTGTATCAGTGTCAAGTGCAGTTAATTGAAGGTATGTGCGCAAAATAAAAACATTCATTTCTTTTGTCCATCGCTTGCGCTTAGTAGTAACGTTTGAGGTGGGTGCAAGCTCAAGGTCAATATTGACTTCTTGCACAACACCATCAATCGTGTTAATAGACACGGTAGAAGTTCGCCTTGTCATATAAGATGGGCAGGTTGAAGGAATGGATGAAAATAAGGATACAGTGTCATCGCCCAGAGATTCGGCTGTAGCATCGTCGTCGTGAGCCCGCCTGTTCAACTCACGACAATCGGCTGTAGCATGTTGTGTGACGAGCGCCCGCCTGCTCGACGTCTCGCCACCGGTGTCCCGCAAACTGAAGCACCCAGCACCGGCTCCGGGTGCGCCCCGGCGACCCCCGGGCAGCGGCCGTAGATAATATTTATTGTGTTGCATTGTCATTACTATTTGAGCTGGGAATGATTAGTTCGAAGAGGGTAGCCTAGTTGATATGCTATAGTTCGGTATAAAGTATCTATTATTATTATTATTAAGACGTTTAGTGTATGGGACTTAGAAAATACAAAAAGTAAAACTGAAACAGTTAAATTCGAACATATGAACAAAGGAATATCGAGTGATGCAAATTATGAATGAATGATCTGATGAATCCGCTTAACTTGTTAATCCATGCAAGATTAGTCGCGAAGCTATTTAGTGATTACAACTTACCACAAACATGCTTTCTCAATTATTACCTATTGGTCAAGGATTAGGGGAGATCTTCACGCCTGTCTCCTCGAAGTAGGAAAAGGTGTATCCAGGGCAACCACAATTACCAGAGGGTACCTACTTAATTCTACCATATCGTCCCTCGCATGACTAACTGTCCTATTTCAGTTTAGACAATTTCCAGAAGCCACGCTTTCTCAGTTTGGTTATTTTAAGTTGAGTTTCTAGTTATACTTTAGAGTAATGTCAATATGTCGAGAATCAATGATCGTACAATTACGTGAGTTAGAGAAATTGTAGATTACTAATTCAAGAAGATGTTTTTAGTCTTAAGTCCCAACTCAAATCGCCGAATAAATGAGATAGGACAGTTAGTAATGCGAGGGAAGATATGATAAATAGCTACTGATAAACCTATTGCCAATTGCGCACTTATGCTATTCCGCGCAATGTTGTTTTAATTAAATGAAATACATTTTGAGTTACTCGACCCGTGCATCGAACCCGTTACCTAACGTAGGCGAATCCATCACCGGCCCATTACACTAAAAAGGCAATTGTGTTAATGACTTTGATAATAATATGTCATGAAATCGTATGTAGTTACGAAGTAAGATAACGAACAAGCGCAAGACTCTCCTTAAGATTATACAAAAGCGTTGGTCATATACTATAAAGATGTCTTTGTGCTCTAGCGGTTCGTCGTTGGACTTGCTTTCTTGATGTCCCGGGTTCGATCCTCAGGTCGGGCAACGAAAAAAATCAGAATTTGGGCATTTTCAAATTTCTAATTAAAATAAAGTTGTCTTAGATTAGATATGTTGGATGCCAATAGGCTTGCCACCTATCACATTGTTGGACTTAGTGTCCTAAGCTAGTCGTAGTTGCCCTGTTGTGCCTCTGCCAATCTACTTTAGAGATTTGGACGTGAAGATACTTTTTTTATATATGCTAATAGCCGGATTTTTATTCTAGCCCCATTACTGATAACACTTACGCGCCCGTTGGTCAACCTGAACTTCACTTTTGATAACAAAAAATGAAGTTACCAGTCTGCAAATCTACCGTCTACCGTTTACCAATTCTGGAGAGGTGCTCTACAACCATGTGGCAATTGCAACAACAAAATCGGGATAAAGTTTTAAATTATAGCTTACCTATATTATAATATAAAAATGAATTGCTAAGTGTGTTGGTAAGCGCATAACTTACGTACGACCGAATCGATTTGGATAATTCTTTTTTTGTTGTGTTAGTTATTGTCAGAAGAAGGTTCATATGAAGAGAAAAACCCGTTAAATTGCACTGAAAATGTAAAAACAATACTTTATTTTTCGCATACAAACTGTTAGGGTGGAATAAAGTTCGCCGGTACAGCTAGTTAATTATAAAAAAAATCAATAAATATTGTGCTTGAATAAGACATTCCAAGACTGTTGATGTGCTGCATTAAAATAGTACCGACGCGGAGGTATCGGTCATAATTCCAAAGCTTTTTACCCTTAACGTCTAAAAGCCTTTGAAATACCTAATTTAACAAAATTGAGACATGTTTTAAACGCACGTGAAACCAAGGCTAGCAACTAATTACTAATTACTAGCAATAATAGTGCTAATTGTAAGGATGAAAACAAACTGTAGTGTAGGTATACTCTGGCGTACAAGTATAATGTTGACCGCATTTGTCTTTAATCCAGTTCACCTCAAGTGAGGTGACTAGATACCATACAAAGTATGAAGTGAAATATTAAATCTTATAATCAAATTGTATGTCACGTAATAGAGCTCAGCAAAAGAAGGAGACACCCACATAATTCAATATACTCGCCCTGACTGACCATTATTTGCCTTCAAGTTTACTTACATTAAGTACGAATATTAGAATTCCCATTCTAATCACAGGTGATCGGCCATCGCGTTTGCGGATCTTGTTTACACTATCTATTTCGGTTCTTCCGTAGAATGAATGAATTGAAATTGTCGATAGATGAGTATTCGTATTCGTTGGAGTATAAAATTGAATACTAAGATTCGTAAATCCGTGGCCGTATAATCGGTTTAGAGAGCACACGCGTTCCGCAGTGACGGCGGAGCACTCGCTCACCACATTCGTAACGCTCAGCCGCGGCCGTCTCATGCGGACTATCTCAATATTATTTTATGGTCTATAATGTGCCGGTAACATGTCGGGTAGTGCCGACGAAGAAGGCGCGGCGGAATCGTCGCCATCCCAGGACGCCAGAGAGAAGCCAGCCAGTAAAGTTGTGCGTGTGATGACGGTCCTGGCTTATCTCTTCTCGGTCTCGTTTGCTGCAATTCTGCTGTCTATTTACTATATATGTATATGGAAGTCGCCAGAGTTTACCAAGTCTAATGACGCTAAAGAACTGATTGGTTTCCGACGGGGCGATTACAATGATTACAATACTTCGGCTATCGACGACTACGTTCCTTACAACTTAACAGGTAATTTTTTACACCTTAATTGGGTTCTTTCCGCTTCCGGGTTTATCAATGTTAGTGTAAATGAGTGATTTTAATTAAAAACTAAAGTTTGCCCCTAATTTATAGAATTTGGTTATCGCTTTTCTTTCTTTGATATCTGTCACATAATTTCAGTGCTTGTCGTATTAAATATATCATATACCTAGATAAGGTTGTTTCTCTCTAATTGACTAACGATCTTAGTTATTTACCAAAAATCTGTTTGATACTGTTCACATCCATTTTAAAAACGGAACTGTCGCCAGCCTATGTTCCTGGCAATTTGCTATGATTTAGACTTGTAAAATTTATTGCAAGTATAATATAACCTGCTTTCAAAACAATTTGTACCGGCTGCTGCACTAATAAGTATTGACGTCTGGCATCAGGTAAGCTAGTATACTCGTACATATAAACGTGAAGTCGATAGAGTTCCAATAGCAATAACAGTGACCAGTAGTCAGAAATCAGTAGTCAATTAGTAAAGTAATTCCATCAATCCATATCGATTGACAAACCATTAAAGTTTCCTGTTCATTTTTAAGACCCTAGTGATCCAAAAAATATGAAATAACTTGGCAATGCCTGCAGTAGCGCCTGTGAAGCAATATTTTTATTGAACGATTTTGAGGGAACTTATTTATGAATTTAGATTGATCAAACCTTACACCAGCCTCAGTAATATTCAAACTATTTATCTTCGTAATAAATTAGTTGTATTCGTTTCTTAATAGTTTTGTTCGTAACATATGTGAGCCAATTGATATAAATCAAACATAATAATAACAAAATATTGCTTAATATTTTTTTTAGATGCGGATACATTTGGACCCCATACCTTCAACATTGTATTTATTTAAGGTCTTCTTCTTACAAACACACAGATTTATTTTATAAAATCAAGTACCCACTAACAATCTTATGATAAACTTGCTTTTAATCCGGATTCGCCTGCGTACCAAATTTTTTTTTTTGAGTAATTGTAGCCCATGCTCTAACTGACTATAACTATATTCTAACTATTATTACATTCCTGTATAGTTTCATCCAAATCCGTTCAGTAGTTTTTGCGTGAAAGAGTAACAAACGTCCATTCGATATCACAAACTTTCGAATTTATAACATCAGTAGAATTATTTTTGTGTATTTTATTATACATAGAAAAATAAAGTTCCTTAGTAGCAAGTAAAGATTAGTCGTATACCTGGGTGTATAGAGAGTAGCACGTACTTACTGGACGGCCATAAAAATAATATTTTTCACCAGCAAAAATAAAATAAATAAATATCCCTAGATAAATAACATAAATTAATTTAACCCCAAAGTAAGCAAATTATATACATATATGTATTACTAGTGTAAGTCAACGATACTAACATAGAGATGTACTTAAATAGATACCAGAAACAAAATTAACATACAGACCCGGCAATCTTTTTCATCACATAATCGCCTGCCTCGTCGGGAATCGAAACCGAGTCTCGCGGTTGATCGGTACAGTTAAGCATGTACGCTAACCTCTCGGTCAATGAGGCAGTTAACCTAAATTAATTTTTTTGAAACTTTAGTGCTATATGTAAAAAAAACTGCTGACTACATCTTGTTCAATCCAATTTTCGTTAAAAGGTTTCGTAAAAGTAATTTAAATAGAAATAATACATTCTTTTTAATTTTTCATCCTCTTATTTTAGAAGTATGAGGTAAGTAAAACACATTATACCACTTTTCAAGCGTCTTATCTATAAATATATTAACTGTTCGAAAAATGATTTAAGAAAAGTTTGATGAAAGAAAATGTTTTGATTCAGCCTTCACTTCAGCCAACTTTTACCACTATATACCTAGTCTTAAAGCATGGAAGACCAGGATGCTAAAGGACCCCGCACAAACTTATGGATTTTGGTACCCGGTGGATTCGTCTAATGCCCGGTTCCTGTATTCAAGAAACGGGTCGTTATGCTTAAGAATGGTAGTGTTTATTACGAATAAAAAAAACTCTGACTACGGTCGTTCGTTATCGACTGTTAACTCGAAACATTTTGTATAAGCATGAGCAACGCTTCGGCACTTGGTAAACTACCTACGGTTATACTAACGGATTACGGTTCGTTGATTATAGAAACCGAGCTTAAAATGTTGATATGTTGTATTTTTTTATCGTTCTGATTAGAATTATCTATGGTCATTATATAATATGGTTTCGGGCTATCCTCTTATAAGCACGATTTTGATTTCTAGAAAGATGAGAGCTTTCTTCTCTATTTCATTTGTGTATTATTATTATATATTTATTTGTGAAGTATAATTAAGAGAATTAAGTAAGAAAAAGTAAAAAAAAAACTGGTTTAGATTCTTTTAAATAGGATAGAAGTTGGTAGACTTTAGAAGTTACGATTTTGTTGAAGCGTAGCTTGTGTTGATAACTCGCTCGTGATGTACAGGTTGATTAAGAGGTTGATTAAAGGTATATGTAGGAAGTTGAGTTATAACTTACTTGTGTTTTGAAATTCATTTGTTTTGTGAAAAATAAAATGAATAAATAATAACAAAAACGTGTTAATTCTAGATAGAGGTGGTTTTTAAGAGGTTAGCTTGAAAACTGTCCTTTTTTTTTACATTGTGACCATAGATAGTTTTAATCAGAACGATGAAAAGTATCGCCTCTGTGGTCTAGCGGTTCAGTTGTTGGACTTGACTGCATGAGGTCCTGGGTTCGAATCCCGGGTCTGTCAACAAAAGAAAAATGGGTTTGGTTTCTAAAAAATGTTGCTCGGGATTGGATATGTGCCCGGTTGGTGATAGGCTTGCCACCTATCACATTGTGGGACTTAGTGTCTTCGGCTAGTCGTGGGTACCCTGGTTGTGCCTCTGCCTACCTCTTCGGGGATATGGGTGTGAAGATACTTTTATGAAAAGTACAACGTATTAAAATTTAAGACGAATTCTCGAACACCGGGAATCAAAACCCATAAGGTTTCTGCGGAGTCCTTTGCAATAACTAAGAAGTCATGGGGATGGGCGATATATAATATTGTAAGTTAGGTCCTAAATAGAAAGAAGTTTATGTTATGTTTTTCTATGTTGGGGGAGCGTGTAAAATTTTCAAAAATGTAAACAAAACAGTCGGAAATACCCGAGTGGAGACATTTCTAGTGTATCAGCGCTGTCTTCCTAATTACCGAATGATTCTAATATCTGATAAGTAAGAGGTGGCCCCAAAAAGGGAGTAGAAAAAACTGTTAGATTCGTCAAATAGAATGTCAAGTAAACTCAAAAAAAAACTATTCAAATGAATGACAATTTGGACGGATCAACAGTCACGACCGATTTCTCAATATGTAAAAAATCCACTTGGAAATACTCCAGCTCATCAGATTTTATACAGTTGGTTCAGTTTTATGTCTTACGGCAGCAGAGGCATCAATTAATGTTAATTAATCTATCATTAAGTCACAATTATGTATACAAAACTAGCGGCCCGCCCCGACTTTGCACAGGTACAAAATGCTCATATAAACCTTCCTCCTAAAACACTTTATCTATCGAAAAAATCGTATCAAAATCCGTTGCATAGTTTGAAAGATTTAATAATAAATAATAAACAAGCATACAAAGGGACATAGAGACAGAGAACGCGAGTTTGTTTTGTACTTTGTAGTGATGACGAGTTAATGGCTGATTAAAAAATAATTTTCGCCTCTGAGTGCGACCGTTAATGTACCTAAATAAACGTCTGATTAGTATCTAATGTAGCAAATTTGACAATTTTGAAAAAAAGAAATTTAATTACTTTTCAAACAACATAGGAAGGCAAAAGATCCGTAGAATCCTTCACAACCAAAATGTTCTTTTCACCTTCACCACACCTCCACGAAAATAAACCAGAAACTCACAAACCGTATGAAACAGTTTTTATCCCTTTGGAGCGACATCACCTTCTCCTGCACATCATTGTGAGCCGCCATGTTGCCGTTTCAGCGTCATGGCGGCAGACCGTAGTGCAAGTATGGGGATAAATGATATTGCAAGAGAATGAGAGGTAGAGAAAGAATGAAAAGGTGAAAAAGAAATACTTTTTAGAAAGAAGCGTTCAAGTATTTTAAGGTGAATTTTTTACTTTACCTACAAATTTGTGACTTGCCCATTTGCTCAGGTCACTATAGTTGTACATACTAGTACATTAGCTTATTTTAATCTGAGGTGCTCGAGTTTTTCTGCGGATTGATATTTTTACAAATCTGACAGGCTTCCCTCAAGGCACTCCTCTGTAATAATGGTTCATATATGCATCATACATATAATGCATCCTTACAATTTACAGTGTACAAGTTTTCTTCCCTTATGATTTTCAGACGCGCTTCAGTCACATTTTGGCGCCATCGAGAGAAAAGATGGTCGAAATTTTTTCATAATTATTGAATTTCGTTTTTTATTGAGTGAAATTGGTCAATTTTAGTGGCATCTTGTACAATTTTGTTCAGTGGAAGTGCAAAAATGGAATAATCATGAAAAAATTAGCATATCGTGTAATTCCTCATTATATATGAGCTTGAGTCATGAGTCTATTGCTTTACCCAAGACCCTGACATGACTTATTTGACGACTTATTACTAATTATAATTGAATCCCAATTTTGGTAAATTTGATGCAAAGGATAATGGCAGAAAATTGTCTGGGTTTGTGTTAGCGTCCATAGATTTCACTAAAACAAATCAAGTCGAATTATTTTTTAACGAATTTTCATGTTTTCAACTTTTTTCTTAAAAGCCGGAGTTTATTTATGATATAAAAAGCATATCAACTGATTACGAAGTAGGTACATTAAACTTCAATTGTCAATAGTGGTGTGACACTTACAAATACTAATAGTATGAACCGATTGTATCGATTATGAAATAAATAATTTAAGATCTAGTGTTGGTTGTGGTTTTAAAATACGCTTAATTGAACTCAATTACTTCATGTTTAGCATCGATATCAATAAGCTAATCGAAGTATTACAACATTAAAATCCAATGAATATGGTATATCGCATCATCGAATCAGTTTAATGTTTAATCGATTTTACTTTTAATCGAGTCTAATGTCATAGCGCTACTATCGTTTTTGACAGTAACAGTTTGACAGTTAGATGTTGTTCTGAGGTTAGATGCTACAGAACACATTTACATTAATCTGTGCTACAGAATACTTTTGCGTGATATTGTGATGATTCTCAAGTTTAGATTAAAATTATTGAAAAACTCTTCATCACGGCATATTATTCATACTAATATAGCGTAATATTATATACAGCCTATAATAAAATAAATGTGGAAATTAACATGCAAACCAGATTTGAAATCAAACTTCGTAATACTAAAAAAAGAGTAAAATTGTGGTTACTTCATTGTATTTGTTATTTATTCATGATATGTTTGATTTAATGTTAACCTACCATATTAATAAGTCATGTGATAATGACATAGAACATGACTTTGTTTATTCATAGCCTAAAAATCAAAACATTTCAAACTCCGATATCTTTTTTTGTCGACTTTCTCGAATGAAAATAAACTAGCTTGTAGACTCAGGTACTATTACTGAAACTTAGACACATTTTTCTTATACAGGACGCTTTAATTTGAATCCAGACAATTGTCACTATGGAGATCTGCCATTGTCCTTTCTACTCTACTAATGGCAAAATACTAACGTGAATGGCAAAACCTAAAGATAGAAGAAGAAGAGTCACTGCACAAATCCCCTCCGGAGCTCCTTCACAATTAACAGTTTGGGAATAAAATGTCTTCTTCTTTTCTTTCTTTACTTATGGCCTTTATTGTGTCAGGCACAATAATTCCGCCAATGTCTGAATAAAATGTCTGTAACATACGAACGGACGGACAACTAGACATGTCGACTTTTACAAGGGTGGCGTTTCTGCCATTCGTCTACGGAACCCTAGCCGTAGCAGCTCTCTACGTTATCGGCCCCTGTTTCGGCTGTGCTCGTATTTTACGAACAGGACATGTCTCTTTCATGTGGTCATGACTCTTTGTTTAGTAGTGCTTATTTTTTTATTGGAAGGCGGCGACTCTCCTGAGTCAGATGTTAAGAGACAACCTCAAACAAAAACTTTCGCATATGGACGCTGTACATTTTACTTTTTTTAAATGTGGGCGCCTCTTAAATAAGCTCAAAGTTTCTCAGCGTGCTATGGAGAGAGCTATGCTCGGTGTTTCTCTGCGAGATATGATCCGCAAGAGAACGAGAGTAAACGACTTAGTCCAGAGAGTCAGCAAGCTGAAGTGGCAATGGGCAGGCCACATTGATCGCAGAACCGATAAAAGATGGGGAAGAAGGGTTCTCGAGTGGCGGCCCCGCACCGGAGGACGTAGTATTGGACGACCTCCCACCCGGTGGACTGATGATCTGGTCAAAGTCGCGGAGAGTCGCTGATTACAAGCGGCTGGTGATCGTGACTTGAGGCGCTCTTTGGGGGAGGCCTATGTCCAGCAGTGGACGTCCTCCGGCTGATGATGATGATGACATTTTACTCGTGCAACGCTGCCGTACAGCTCCCAGCTACGCTATCTTACGTCACTTTTTTAATGATATTGGAAGGCAAACAAGCAGATTTCCTGATGGTAAGAAATTTCTGCCCGCCTAGGGACATCAAATGCGATGTTAGACTTCAAGCGAGACTAAGTTTACCGGCTACCTTATTACTAATATGAGTACTTTTTCCTCTCTCTCTTATATAATATGACACTTCAACACTTCAACTCGTATATATTGTATACTAGTTGTTGCCTGCGCCTTCGCCTGCGGTTTCTCGTGAACACGTTGAGTTATCGAGATTAAAAGTAACCTATATGTTAATCCAGTTCACAATCTATCTGTGTTCCAAATTTAAGACAAATCTGTTCAGCCATTCGAGTTCGATTCAAAATACACACACACAAGCATACTTACAAATTTTCGCATTTGTAATGTTAGTAGGATAGCAGTCAGCTATTAGTTACTATGGTGGATATTGAAACGGTTAAGGATTTTATTTTTTACTTATAATCTGTAAAAAATAAAAATTAAAAAAAAATGTCTTATAAAATCGTAGAGGTACATGATACAAAACACTTACTTTTAAAAATAAGAAAGCTAGTGATACAAGTTTTCAATGAATATATAACTTAGATCCACGTTTACGAATAAATCCATGCGTATATGTATAATATGTAACATAAATTTGAATGAGCTGTCTTCAATGTCTGGTTGTGGTAACAGTTCTTAATTCTTATCCCAAAATATTTTTTAACTTCTTGTCAGTTTTTAACCACATCACGGCAAAATTTCTGGTCCAGTTTTAGTACAAAGAAAATCTGCAACTTTTACACGACTCTAAAAAAGAGGAGGTTCTCAATAATTCATCTGCACGTTTTTTAAAAAACCTTTTTTTTGCATGTATTTTACGTCATTACTCAACCAATATCAAACCAATACCGATTTTGATGGTTCCTTTTTAAAAAATTCACGAATAGTGAATCCTGGGTGGTCCTATTTTAATTTTATCACGATCTTACTGTTGTTTTTTAGTTATATGTCCATCAAAATTTAAAGTTTCTAGTCCAAGGGATTTAGTCTGCGCTTTCAAATGCGCAGAGTTAAGTTTCGTTAGCGCTGAAAAGCATAAGTCGTGTGTGGGATTTTGCCTAGACTTTTATTTAAATTCCACTTATCCTTTAAGGCGTTAAATTAAAAAAAACGCTGAAATATGTAGATACTTCATAAAAGAAAAATAAACAAAAGAACTTTCTGTGCGTTCGGGGTGTTAATAGAAACTATGCAATAGGATGTTAATGGTAATGTACTGACTTGCAAACCGGGCTACAGAAAAATGTTTTTTATCTTAAAAACCTTCTTAATTATTAGAATGCTTTCAAATAGCGAAATTGTTCCATCTGTTCAGGTGTGATGCGATGACTAGCGGAAACGGAATCCCCGTATTTTAATATTTCAGAGAAGATTAATGGGTACTAAAATTAAAATATTTCGTGTGCGACTTGACTATTAATGTATGACCTCAGTTAGAGATGTACACATAGCAACAATCTTCGTAAAACATTGTGTGACAACGTAAGTAGGTTACATACTTACTTAGTTCGATCTACTTAATTATGAAGCCTTAGATGTGCGATGCATCACAACACCTATACTTGGAGGTACTTGATGCTAAACACATATACCTCCAGTGTAAGGAACTGGAACTACACTTTTTAAACTTTCGTGTATAACTTCTGGGTGATAAACAGATGTGCGCAGCTCGCTCTGATTGGTATCACTGCCTTTCCAGTTATAGCCGCCATAGGTTCAGGACTCGCCAAGATACATAAGAGCGACGCTCCAGTATCATCAATGATAGGCGATCGCTATCTCTTGCTATCAGTAGAGTTAGTTTTTAGTCAATTTCTTTAAGAGTTCCCTATTTTCATGAGTTTTTTTTACCAAAGTGAAATGATTAGGAACCAGTGGATCTCATCTATAGAGTCTGTAGGCCATGGTTGTCTCTTACCATCAGCACTGTGCACTTGGTTTTGGCCTTATGGCATAAAAACATTGATATTACAGGTGCGTTGCTATTATGTGACCGGATACTATTGAACGAATACGGAATACGAAAAAGTGTAGCTCTGACGCTTTATAGACACGAGTAGTTAGGCGATACTTTCGGGTACCGCCTACTCACCATCTTGAACCAACTTGCTTGTCGTCTTCTACTAGGATAATAATATTATGATTTCTAGTGTTTAACCTACGTACGTCTACATCTAATATTTAACATTGAGAGAAATGTGTCGAAAATGTATGTTTATTTACAAAACGTGGTAAAATGAAAATTATTTATTTGCGAAATATATAGATATGTTAAAAGTTGTTATAAATATATTAACGTTACAACATATTCTACCAATGCAATGCAATGGTGTGCAAATATTTAATTAAATTTAGAGAAATTAAATATTTATAAACCTACATTTTAAAATTTAAATCGTATCACTTATATTTTATACTTTTAATAGATATTGAATTTATTTATATGTTTGATAAGCTTCATAATTTATTACAAATCACTTTAAAGGCGATCACTTTCAATCCTATCTAGGTACACTACTACCGTTTTCAACCCTAGCCAGTCAGGAGAAGAAACGGCAAAACAAACACCCCGGCAACCAGGCTTATTACTATATGCCTTTACTACCACCGTTTCCAATCCTAGCCAGTCAGGAGAAGAAACGGCGAAACGCGACACGGCGGCGGTACTTTAAGTCGTGGTCATTTAAATTATTGGTCGAAAATCGAGCATTGTAAATTTCAATATTTCAAACTCTACGGTAATCTACTCTATTCAGCAGGAAAACTATTTAAAAAGTAATATTTAAAGGAAAGTAAGTAAAGTATCTTCACGCTTATATCCCCGCAGAGTTAGGCACCTACGACTAAGTCCCACAATGTGATAGCTGGTAAGCCTATCGCCAACCGGGCACACCATTCCAAGCACATATCCAATTCCGAGCAACTTTCCCCGGGACCCGGGATTCGAACCCGGGACCTCATGAAGTCAAGTCTAACGCCTGGACCGCTAGAAGACAGAGGCGATTAAATTTATATATTAGAAATTTTATAATGGTTAATTACATTTAAAGGAATGTAAAAATATGACAGATTATAAATGGGAATATTTAACACATTTAAAAGAACATAAAACATAAAAAATCCGAAGGGGCAGGTGTTTGTGTGATGAACATTTAAATGTCAGCATTCCTGGGTCTGAGTGTTTATGACATTTATAACACAAGCATATGATGTGCTCACTTTGGGAATAGATTCAATTAGCGTAACTTGTCAAGGGATATTTATTTATTTATTTAACGTTTTTGGCTGACCATGTTTAATCGCCGCCTTTCCACACAGTACAAAATTCAATCATTTACAGTTTTATTACTCAATTCATTCATTTATTTATCAATGGTAGTGATTGGATGTTACGTCACAGTTTCAGCAACGTGGACCCCGTCGGGTACTGGCTAGTGGCTACGGCAAGATAGAAGAGAGATATATTAATTATGATAAAATCTAATTTACATAGACCAAAAACAAAATTATACCTTAGGTAGGTATATGTATTGTTTAGTCACAAAATTGTAGCAGTTGAGTTACATTTATTTTTTGAAAGTAGTAAGTATTATACTTTACTAAAACTGCTGCACTTTCAAAAATTCTTTGTTTCCATACTATTTAAAAATCACAATCTAAAACCCAACCAAAACAATTTCATGTTATAAGATTTTACGTTATTCGAAATTAAACAAGCAACTGGTAATGCGGTGGTGTTAATTTGGAAGAGTCGTAAATATATTATATAATCCAAATTGACACCACCGCCTTACCAATTCTTGCCGATACAACGGCAGTACTCGCCACTGTCATGTACCGTACAGCCGAAGGGTAGCCGTTAGACCACAGAGTACAGTAATAATTTATTAAACGTTAGACTTACACAGTAGGCTTTATTCAGCCTTAGGTTACATTAATACTTTTTGTTTATATTTTAAATAATTTTCTTATCCTAAAAAGCTGCGTAAAAATAATCAAATAACGATTTCCAGTGAACCAAATTGTGAATTTAAACCATTCTCGAATAA
>NJDD01004368.1:14051-41316 GCA_002245505.1 Calephelis nemesis
CATTTATTTAGTCTTTAATTTGATAAAACATTATCGAAAAATTATATTATTTAAGTTTCGGTGCCTCCATAAAACGTCGATTCTCGATATTTACTTAGATCCAATGTTACATAATTTAATAAATAAATACAGAAACAATCTAACCCCAAAATAAGCAAATTAAATGTTTGTGCTAAGGGTGTTAGTCAACGATATTTGATTGGATACCAGAATAATTTTAAAAACAGACCCAGAAATGCAGTCAGCTAGATGATCGTCACACAAATATCTTCTATTGTCGGGAACCGAACCCGAGTTAGTCGTGTACGTCAAAATCTCGGTCATCGAGTAAATATTATTTCAAACATTTATTCTTCCATTATTAGATAATGCTGATATACGAGTATGCTATCCAGATGCTTCTGAAGAATGTCTAAATAAGCTTGAGCGTCTGCAAAATGTAAGAATTCGAATTGTTTCAGTCTCAAGAAATATAAACACATTTCGTGATCGTTAGAGCAGAAACCTTAAAATTTCTTTATAAAGTTTTGCATAGTTCCTTATGAGTACTTTAAATTTTTACATTATATTAAATCTGATTGGCGCATATAGCTTCATGGAATTCAGAAAGTTCCCTGTAGTTTGCTTATACCCGATTCCTATCAGCAACGCAACGTAATTGGTAAGTTTAACTATTCGTAGTTTGCTCAAAAGTAACGGAGCGTTACTCATACTTTTAAAAAATGTTCAGAGCAACCGTTGTTAGCAATCTTACTAATCGTACAGAATACTACCATACCTAATTAAAACGAGATAAATATGCATAGTATAAAACAAGATCGGTTTCCGCTGTCTGTAGTGACAGAATGCATACCTACTTAGGGATGTATGCTTTAAAATACAACATTTAAAAATACACAACGGGTTTTCATGCGGCTTTTTTAATAAAAAGAGTGATCCAAGGGGAAGGTTTATTTGTGTAATAACGTAGAATTATGTTCACCTGTGTAAAGCTCATGCGGGCTGCTATAATAATTTTACACATTCACTTGTATTATGAATGTTTTGAGTACAATAATGAATTAAATAAATAAACATTCCTTATGGAGATACATACTTACTCAAAAAAGAAGCATTTCCATCGCTTCACACAGAGGGAACCATGAATTTGATTTTATCACACTTTAGTTCCTTCTTTGTGCTTATAAATATTCACAGTAATGTTGTAATATTAAATATTATTTAGGTACCCGTTATCGTCGAATTTTAAATTCGCAAGTTCAATCAACTAGACAAGAAGACATAAAGTAAGCAATTTGCGCTTTGCATAGTTGTAAGCGATAGGTCGGCTTAAAATACTGTCTCGCTTTACGGAGCACACCGTTTTTATCGGCTTTTTTTAGCCTTGTCCTCCAGATGACCACGAAATTTAACATCATCCGAGATGTCAACGCCGAGTATCCCAATGCAGGCTGTATGTGTGAAATCATCTGTTTACTTTTTTTCATCACTATTTAAGCGCTAACAAGTAAAATTGTAAGAAACCTACTTAAATCGCAATATAATGTCGCCAAAGTGCACAAAAATAATGTTTTCCTCGATATACCTGGATTTCCATCATCCGATCTTGGCATGGTGGCAATAGCTCGGAAGTAGGCTCTTTCAAATAATAAAAACTAAAAGCAAATCGCCCAACAATTTGATCAATTCCAGTACAACGACTTCAATAATTATAATTTAAGTGCAGTAAAACCGCAAGAAACCGAGACTTCAAACGTAAATCATCTACATACACAATATCAACTATTTTTTTCTGGGATTCCGACATCAGATCCAAATATGGTGTCAATGCAAATGGCACCCTGGAAACTTGACGACGACGGCATCTTGAAAGTAGTCTCTTTCAAACACCAAAATATTTTTCAAAATTGGTTTAGAAATCGATGAACACACATAAAGAATATAGCAGTCGGACAAACAACGTCCTTATGTTTTCGGTTTATACTGTTATTTATGTCGCTAATAATACCTACTTGTCTATGTTCTAATTTGAAAGTTTATTTGTGCACAGTAAAGAGTTCATTCAAAACTTTTCCTTCCAATAAAAATAAAAATCTTAAATTAAACTACGAAATATCGCCTGTGTGGTCTAGCGGTCCAGATGTTGAAATTGATTTCATAAGTTCAACCCGGGACGGGTTGGGTTCCTTTCCTAATTTTGAAATAAAAAATATGTTGCTCGGAATTGGATATTTTCCCGGTTGGCGATAGGCTTGCTACCTATCACATTGTGGGACTAAGTGTCTTCGGATAGTCGTAGGTGCCCCTGTTTTACCACCATGGCTTTTAGGATATGGGCGTGAAGATACTACTTTTTTTAAATATGAAATACTTCATGAAAATTCGCTCGATGTACCTACATAACACGGGTAATGTTTCCGGAACGAGAGGTTTCTCTTTCCAATCCAATTACTGAGTCATGTTAGCCAATTGTGTCGAACTAAACATCAATTAATTACTAATTCCACTGTCGCTATCCACTTTTCGTTGTTACACCATATTAGTTGATTGCGAAAATGATTAGTTAACAATTAATTAGATAAATTTATTAAAATATGTGATATTTCCGGAATTGCAATTTCTTTCTCCAATTCAATAATAATGAAATCGAAATATAAATACGGTGTTTGTAAGTAATATACATATGTTCCCCTGTTAGTTCGAACTACTTTAGAAGTGTAGATATTTATTTTTACTAGTGGTCGCCTATTGGTTGAAATTTGACCAATTATTAAGGTTACTTTTTAATTATCTTTTTGAAAAGAAAGCCATCTTCATTTATCAAGATCAACTACTTTGTTTCCAAACATTATGTAACGTTCCAATAGAGTTCGTACACTATTATGATTTGTTATACTCGTAGTCATCAGTATTTTTGTTTGTGTGTGTCAAATGCATGGTAGTATATGTAATGTCTTATTTTTTATTTAATGCACTGCACTTTTATTTATTATTTAAAAAAAATATTAGCGTCCTGCACTTCTTATACACATGAACTACAATAAATGTTCCAAATTTCATACTCATACCTCCGCGCACTTTTCGTAAAAAAGGTCTAAAGTTTTTGCTACCTGTAAAGCACGCGGCTCCCTCATTGTAAAGAGACAACGTTGATGTCGCAAAGAGGAGATAGAAAAAAGGAGTTATTTTTTATTACTATGAAATAAAAGCATTTTGTTTATTGTTAGTTTGTCCCAAAGAGTACATACATACTACGTAATAAAAGGCGGGACTTTCATAGATACATAGCAAACCCGAATTTGTATAAAGTTTACTTGAAAAAGTATCACCCGTATAATTTGAAAGTAAGTCTAAAGGCATTCAGATATAAGGCAACTAGTGTCCTTGCTTCAAAGGCGGTGTTATGGTATACATTTTGTAGATGAAAGTTAGATAGGGACCAAAGCGGGCGTATCCGCAAGCAATATCTAGTTTTGCTTAAAGTTATTTCTTATTTCAGAATTATTTTATTTTTATCAATTAATTTACTAGGAAAACATCTCCATTCTTTCTCCATTGGATATTGATGAAAAAAGTACAAAAGTACTGTACAAAGTACAAAACCACAATCGCGTAGCTAACGCTACACGCTATAATACACGGACTCGCTACGCCACTCGTAGCTGTATGAATGGCGTAGCCCGAGCCCAGAGCTTTCATATTATAGCACGAATAAAATTATTCGTAACAGTGACTGAAAAAAATTAGTCGAGTCTTATTAATAATTGTCTTAGGTATGATTTTTATAACTTCCTGACCTAAAAGCGTAAGAGACAAACTTTTTTATTTGTAATATTAAGTATGGAATACAACCGAATATTGCCTATTTGATGTACGGGATTAAATATTTTGACAAATGTAACAAACTTCGAATTTCGAAAAATTGAGCCAGTATTATAGTTATGTACTAACTAGCTGACCCGACAGACGTTGATCTGCTACTTTTTTTAATGTGATTTTAGTAAAAAAAAAATTGGGGTGAGTCATCCTTGTCACTTAGGGATATGAAAAATAGATGTTGGCCGATTGTCAGACCTACTCAATATGCTCACAAAATTTCATAAGAATCATTAAATCCGTTTCGAAGGAGTACCGGAACGAACATTGTAACACGGGAATTTTATATATAAGACAAGCTGACCCGGCAGACGTTGTTTTGCTAGATTTTTAATGTGATTTTAGTAAAAAAAAATTTGGGTGAGTCACCCTCATCACTTAGGGGTATGAAAAATAGATGTTGGCCGATTCTCAGACGTACTCAATATCGTCACAAAATTTCGCAAAAATGCCCCAAGCCGTTTGGGAGGAGTTCAATCACGCACACTGTGACACGAGAATTTTACATATTAGATTACGTATGCAAGTATACACACAAAAGTTACCCAAAAAATGTGTCCGGTAATTGAACGAAACAGGATTGTAGTTTGAAGCATTTGTATATTTTATGGTTATATAATGTCGAAATTTAAAGAGGGGTTTTCTTGGCGTTTTAATTATGTTTATAGGGAATTCGTAAACCAAACAAGCACATACTAATGTAGAAAAATGTTACTGATATTTTAACAGCTGATATTTTGTTGTTCAAAATTTCGAATATACTAGAGATCAAATCTACTTATAAAAGTTTGTTTACATTTTCTATCTCTAGGTACCTAAATTCTTTAAGTCGGGGGCATTTCTTTAATATTATCCTTTATCAATTACATTTTAACCGTCTGACGGGTTTTTTAAATTCTTAATTGTGCTATTTATTTCAAAAAATTTAAAGAGCTTATGTAGTACATAAATAGTAGGTAAAATAAAATTTATGTTACTGCAGTGCTTCCTAGTGATTTACCACTGTAACATCTGTTTTAGAATCCCCACTAATCAACCACAACCAAATTACTAAAACTGCATCCAAATCTGCCTAGCAGTTTTCGTTTCGCACTACTAAATGCAGGGCCCCTGGAGATTTGTCATTGTAACATCCATCTAAGAACGAGTACCAATCAAATCCAAAACAAATCATTAAAAATTGCACCAAAATCGGATTAGTCGCTTTGGGGATAAATCTTAACCTAAGAATCATCTTGACCACGTCAACTTTAAACATAAAATCATCGTATCGAAATCGGTAAATCTATTCAAGCACACACACACACGCATTTAATTGGATTTATTATGTATTTATGTATTTAATAGACTAGACTAGAATTGAGTTATCATCATTTCTCCTGCTTATGCGAGAGACAAAAAAAGGAATTTGATGCAAATTAAATAAAGTCGTACCAGGTTAAACTGAAACAAACTTAAAATTAAAATTTAATCCAACTGTTCAAAGTCATCAAGTCAAAAGTAATTGCCATATACAGACACACAAACACACGAAGACACGTCTTACTTATAACACACCGCGTTTTGCGTCTGGGGCCAACAAATAAAAACCAGCCTAAACGCATGATGCAGGTTAATCGGTTTTCTTAAATGTCACATTAATATTAGTCACATATAAAAAATATTTACAAAATTAAAAGCATTACAACGACTTTATTTCGCCGTTGTCAGATAAAGTGACAACAATGCAAGTTGCTTAATACGACAGAATCATAATAAAAAAAAGTATAACATGAATGTGAAATCAGACGTAGAAAATAAGTTATCCGTATAAATGTCATATAAAAAAAGCTCAACATTTTTTGTTCCCAAAGGCAACTTTATTTATCCGATAGAATTAAGATAGTAATCTCCTAGTTTGAGATCTGTAAGTAGATTGAAATTATTGATCATTGCGTCAGTCGCAGTCTCCAGTAGCTCGGCGCGCCTGCCCGCCGCGGTCCGTGTCGCCACCCTGGCCGCCCGCCCTAGTCGCCCTCTTCCCTCAGTACCTGTCATGTAATATCACATCGTCCCCTTCCAAATTAACATTGTTTGCGTATTGTTATAGGCGAAACTCTCGACATATGTAACACCTGCCGCGCTCACAATTTACTTTGCGACAATTGACGTGTGATTGTGTATCCAGTTAACGGAGCGCTACGGCCGCCCGCTCGTTAACGTTTGTTTTTTTCTTGTAAATAAATTCTCTATAAAAACAATGCGCGTTCTTAAAACAAGAGTTCATGACAAACGTACCGCGTTTGTGCGACTACGTCAGTAACTGGAATAGCTCCCATAACACGGAGCGCAAAATTAAAGGATAAACAAATGAAATCCGGAGCGGGCGCCATAATAATGAAACAGCAGTCGGCATCAGAAGGTGTCAAACGACAGACACGAACGGCGTGACCCGGTAAAGCGGGCCGGCCGCAGCGCAGTGACGAACTGGGGCATATCGATAAGTGTGTCCCACATACCCGGTTTCGCGGCACAAGCGGTGCGGCGGTGCATTTCGAGAGTCGTCGGCCGAAGTGATGTCGAGCAAATCATACACTTCCGGAAGTATGCGCTCCTGCGCGGGCTCGCTGCGGCTGGGCGCCGCGGGCGGCCACGAGGTGGTCATGGACGCGCTCTACGAGAGGAAGCGCGACAAGAAGAGCGTGCGCGTGCTGACCGTCATCATATACGTGTTCTGCGTGTCGCTTGCGGCCATCATGCTGTCCCTCTACTACGTGTTCTTCTGGGAGCCAAAGGACGCGCAGTACGCGCAGCGCAAGGTGTCAAACACAGTCACGTCGCAAATCAGCACTACACCAATGCCCACATGCTTTATGCCTCACACCGGTAGGTCACACAAACTACACGCTTGGTGTATACAGTATATATTACTGTTGCACATACTGAACATATACGTTGTAGCAGTATATACTTCAAAAGCTTTAATGCACATAATAAATGTTAGGAATTACAATTTTTACGAAATTAATCAAAGCACTCATTATATAACATAGCTTTATTCATGACAATTTAATAATTAAGTAGTAGAATGCCTTAGACAATTTCAGTGTATGCACTAACCACTTTAGATAGACCACCACCGTTTAACCACTACGTTATTAGTTATTTGTTTACTTTTTTACATGCAGACCTACATTCTTCAAAAGTTGTAGTAAATAGTTTATTTTAGATTGATTATCCCAATTTCTAAACAAATCAAAATTTATTTACATTACGAGTTAGTATAGTGAATTCCTTAGATTTTTATAAATAAACAATGTTTTTAATCTTGAAAACTTCTCATCTGATAATGAATCGTTTCGTCACGCTTCGGTTTCCTCACGAAATTTGTCGAAACTAAATAAGTAAGTACTAAAAACCCAATTTCATATACTAAATTTTCTTAGGTATACAACCTAGCTGTGCTACTTCTGGATAACGTGCATTTGTACTAATAAAGAACTTAAAAATGTTATTTTATCTCCTCAATATAGTTTTTATTCATATTACAAAAAGTAGAGTAAATGAGTTTATGAGTTTATTTAGAGGAACTCTTAGAGACAAGAACTGCATTTGATTGTGATTAGTAACATTCCTAAAATTAATTAACTCTCTCCTCCTGATTCTTTTGGATTGTTGGCGCCAATCAAGTAGTGCCTGTTCATTGTAATAATGAAATAATTAATGATAGCAAATCATTGATTTTACATGTTATAAATTAGTTTATTGAATCAAATTTTTTTCCAACCTATGTTTATTTTGAAATGACCATACTCTAACAAAAAAATAAAACTTCCCAAAAACTTTACGAAATTGCCGGACCGATGTTGTCGTAGTATTTACTGACAGATAGTTGATGTTGTAAGGTAAAAGATATTTACCGCGACTGTATAGGTGGTTTCCATGAAACAGCTTATACATATTATACAACTTCAAAACGCGAGTGGAGTCACGGGCATCAGCTAAATGTTCGATTAATACGGATACCCCTTGATAATGGATTGCTACTGTCACGTCACAGTTTTTAAATTAAAATTGTGGTTACTAAGTAACTCTACCAGAGTTTCGCGTCGACTCAACCGAATTGGTACCACCGTCTTACCTATTTCTGCCTCCATAACGCCATGACGTGTTCCAGTTCGGAGGAAAAGGTAGCCGGTAAACCTACTTTTGGTCGAGGCCTAACATCCCGGCCTCAGATTGGCATCGCACCATTGCGACCTTTGGTGTCTCTAGGCGGCGGGAATTTCTTACCATCAGGAAATCCGTCTGCTTGTTTGCCTTCCAATATCATAAAAAAAACAGATACCTATACAAGTTGCAACTAAATATTCAAATTCCAGATTAGTTAAAGTAGGTATCAGCTTGTTTTATCATTTTAATTGTAAAAACTTCCAAATCTGTAAACTAATACATAACAACGAAATACTGTTAGTTAAAAAGCCCCGTAAAGTTGCAAATACCGCGAGGTTGGTAACACAGTAGCCACTTAAAAAACTGTTTGTTAGTGTCCCTAAAATTTGAAAACACCTAGATGATAGATTCGGTTAATTTTGGTCTCAAGATTTAATAATCTTCACGCCCATATCCCAAACTGGGCGGGCAGAAGCTTAACCAGGACACATACGACAAGCCGAAGACACTAAGTCCCACAGTGTGATAGGTGGCAAGCCTATAGCAACCGGGCACATATCCAATCACAGGCAACGTTATTTTTATTAGAAAATTGAAAATACACATTTCCATTTTTTTTGTTGAAATTAAAGGGAATGTTTAAAGAGCCAAAAATGGATTTATGTATATACATAAACATATGGATAATAAAAAAACAACATTAATAATAATATGCTTAGTTATAGCTGTTAAAATTTCAGACGTTTATCCATATGTCGGTGTACATGTGTATTTATGTTTAATTACTATACACATTGGTCTTTCATTTATTAAAACTCAATAACGAGCTTTCTAATTTAATCATTGTTTTATCTTTAGTTCTCACAAATAAAAGCCAAAACTTTAGACGAAAGCAACCTAATTGGGACCTGAAAAAGTGGCCAAAGCCATGGCCACAGCTTGACTTCATAAGTAATTGATTACTGGGTATTATAATATATTAATACAGCAAATTAATATTTTTATCTTTCTGATTTATTAATAAAATGATTAGAACGGATAAAGAGATTAATATTCAGATATCGAGTAGGCAATGAAAAAGTTTTCTTGCCAGATAATTGTAATTGTAAATATGCTATTAGCGCTGAAAATGGCTTAAATATGCAAATGCATATGCAAATATTATGTAATTGCATATTATCCGGTCTCTAGTTATTTATGTATAAAACTAGCAGCGTGGCTTCGCACGGGTATAAAATACACATATATAAAATACCTTCCCCTTCAATCACTTTATTTATTAAAAAACCGCATCAAAATCCGTTGCGTAGTTTTAAAGATTTGAGTAAGACAGACATAGGGAATGAGGAGGCGACTCTGTTTTATACTATAAACTATAAAGTGATATATGTTAATAGATTTATTTGTCATTTCAGAACCGATTTTAAAATCCTCTTTTTATTTAAAATTGCATACTTCCCATGATTGCCACCAAGTCTGGATCTGTTTATACAATCAGAGGAAAATCGAGGAAAGTACTTAATTTTTGTGTACTAATTATTCTTTCGCTAAATACCAGGAGCCTCGTTTGTCAAGGAGGCTAGCGTACACGCTTAACTACACCGGTTGGTCGGGTTCAATTCCTGACTGGAGGAATGTATGATTAACATAAATGGGTCTAGTTGCTTATTAAATTTGTGCGTATTTCTTTATAATTCACTAAACTTAATTTGTTAACATTGGGGTTAGAGACATACATACATAATATCTTCACGCCTTTTTATACAAACACGCCGGTTTCGGAGACTCTTGACACTACCCTCGGATAATATACGAGTAAACTGATCGTGGAATGCAGAATGTCAACCTTGGTCTCCCCGGGTACTTACATCCACCCACATTCGCATTGTATATTGCTTTGTCAAATGGGATTAGATTATTTATTTATTATTTAGAGCAGTGTTTTTTTATGTTAAAAAAACATAGGTAAATTAATAACTTTTTTATGACACTGGAAGGCAAGCATGCAGACGGATTTCCTGTTGGTAAGAAATTCACGCCGCCTAGAGACACCAAAGGTGGTAATGTTGCGTTGCCAACAAACAAAGGTCGGGATGTTAGGCCTCGAGCAAAAGTAAGTTTACCGGCTACCTTACCCTCCGAACCAGAACACGTCACGACGTTGTGGCGGTAGGAATAGGTAAAGCGGTGGTACCAATCCGGGCGAGTCGCTGCCAAACTCTACCACTTAGTCGGTTGTCACGGTGTTAGTGACAGTAAGCCTATGCTCGCCTTTTACGAGCTGCCTGGCAGGAAGGCAGATGGTCTATTCTACAAAGGAGCCCGGACCAACACGGGGAACGGGTAGACGTAGTGTTTGTTTAATAGCGGGTAAAGCCGCGAAGAGTATCTAGTTACTATGTGCAAATTAATTTTATTGGTTCTATCACAAAAGTTGAACAGGTTACAGCAAATGCGATTTTAATGTCCGAATATAATTTTACGATACGTCCATTACTGCGATATAAACGGTAGCAGCGTCACTATGAGCTTCGTCTTTCATGTATACTCATTCAACTTTACATTTCACAATAAAACTTGCTTTTATAGCTAACTATTAATTTATAGCTTCATTATTTTTTAATTGGAAGTTCCTGCTCTTTATAGTTTTTGAATAATTAAGAATGTATTTAGCAACGTTGTTATAATTTACCTATGTTTTTTAGAATCTTACACATTCAATCTGCAATTATTTACATTTATTTATATCATAAATATTTATATCCTAATTCTTTTTACGAAGTAATTAATATCAGTAATAGACAAATGATTTGAAATTTGTTTTAACAATTTTATTTTGTAAAAATCTTTTTTCTAATGTGTAAAATATAGTAAATAAAAAAATACAGTAAAAACTGTATATTTACACCCTCTTCAATTGAAGAAATCTGTAAAAGCTAGTTTCGCTCAATTGCCGAAGCATGATTTGGTTAGCAGAGACTATGTCGTGTTACAATCTATGCTGTAACCAGCAACGAGTTATGTTATAACGGACTTCCTTAAACTTTTAAATTTATTTATACTAGTGGTCGCCCGTTGGTCGAAATTCGACCATAAAATATTTTAATATCTTGTTGATAAGAACGCCATCTTCATTTTTAAGACCAAACAGAGTATTGTTACCAAACGTTTTAATGCGCCATGTGTGATCTTTTATCGTTATCATCAATATATTTGTTTGTGTGTGTCAAATGGATGGTAATGTGGGTAAGGTTTTATTTATTGATTTAATGTAGGTATAAGCAATATTATCGAAAAATATTAGCGTTCTGCACTTCTCCTACACAAACTATAAATGTGCCAATTTTCGTAAAAAGGGGTCCAAAATTTTGGCATCACGTATTAATATATAGATTTTAAATTTCATGAAAGTTTGGGGATACGACCACGTACAAATTACATGACGTGATTGTGTAAGGTAATCTGGCCATAACATTTAAACCGTAAGTCCGGAGGGTAAGGTATCCGATAGTCACAATTCACGACGGAACGGATTCGGCCACAACACAGCGACGCACCTAGAACATCTACTTTGTCTTAAGGTCACAGTTACCTCTATCAAGAGAGCTGTGTTCTTGTTCGCTACATTTTTACATAAAAATAATGTAAAAATACACTAAGTATTTACCTACTACGTATTAATACAATGACCTGCAGAGAAGTGCTGTCAAATTTCAATTTCTTCGGTAACAATAATATTATCAACGGTGATGATGATAAAACATAGATTTTAAATATAATTGTGAAAACAGACTAAAAATAAGACTTATAATTCACGAAATACAAAAGAAGTGCAGACTCAGACAGCTATAAAAGTAACGCCGCCCTAAAACGGAAAGATGCTTACCGAGAAGCTGACGAGCAATGAGTTCGTATGAACACTTGCTGCCATAACTCTAAATTTAGCCACCCGTAGTTACAATAACCGGCACTTGGCTATTCAGTGATCATGTTTACAGCACACTAGCAGATCCCGTGTCTCTGTCTGTGTAAGAATTAAGGCGCAGAAACTGCAAAAAACCTACTTCGGTTTCAATAAGTATATGTATAATTCAAATGCAGCTAGTTCGTTGCAATGTTATCACGCTATTTCAAATAAAAAAAACAAATCGATTGAGATATGAGGAATCGATTAAAATATGTAGGACATAATAATATAACCTCCTCATTTTTTCGAAGTCGTTAATAAACAATGAACAAATTCTCATCTGGTATATTTTTCATTAGTGGCCCTTATTGGTTTTTATTAATGTACAAATACCAGCACGGGCTAACTTACAAAATTTTATTTTAATAAATCTAACCTATCGACCTCAAAGATACCTACTGTTAAAGATAAATCAGTTGGCTAATTTTATAAGATTAAAATGTAAGGAATGAAACACAGCCAGCATATTCTTATATTATTTATAAATACCGTTTACACTTTTACAGTATTTATAAATACTTAAATACATTAACAAAATCTGACTTCGCAAAATGTTAAATGTTTTTTATGTAATAGTCCAACAATGGAATAGACATGCGTAGCATAGTAATTAAATTTTTCCACTGGTTTAGACAAATAATCACAAATATAAAAAAACCCACCAACAAATCATACTTGTATTACGTAATGTGAGTCTCACGCACATAATATACACACACAAACACATACACACATTAAACTAGCAACACCTCCCTTCTATGTGAGCTTTAGATGAACTGCAAAAATAATGAATCATGATAACGTCATTTTTAAACTACGATCCATCAAGTACCTCTCAGTCAATTTATCATTATCAGGTCCGTGTCATTATGTCATCGTCATAAAAAAATATGAACAGTTAAGACAAAATATTTAAATCCAAACTAGATATGTTTAGCAGCAGGCAATCCAGGGTTAAATCTCTTATCTTCGAGCAAATATCATATCTTCATCAGACCAAATCAGTTGTACCAGCACTCGTTAGCACAGCTCGTTAGTGTTTTAGCTATTAGGTCTTACACGTGTTTAAAAGTGAAACAAATACCCATAAGGCATCTAATATAAATTCCGTTGGCAACAAATGAGCTTAATAAACCTGGACAGATTTCCAATAAACTATAGCTAAGAATCATTTCGATCACATCACCTTTTGAACCATAAAACCGCATCTAAATCCGTCCAACCAATGCCACAAGTAGACACACACAGATATGTCAAATTTTTGACACCTCTCGTTTTGCGTGGGGGGGTTAGTAAAATAAATATTTATTTATTAATCTTCTCCTATTTATTTAATTATGTTATCTTAAACTGTATCCAATACTTCGCAACTTTTCACGAATACATTGACAAGTGAAAATGAAGCGATTGAACCTAAATGATTCATGCTACGGAAAAGCCGATAAGATACATAGTATGTACATAGTATGTATCTTATATTACATACCTACCTACATACGAGTACTGAAAATAAAATAACCCTCTTTCCCTTACTTTGTAGTTTGAATGCAGATTCAATTAATACGTTATCGTATCACGAATTTTCGCAAGTTTTAAAAATTCTAATAAAAAAAATAAAGTTAAATTATTACATAATTCTGTGATTGCCGTAGTAACAGAATGGCGCTAGTTCACGACAGTTGACGACAGTCACTATGTCCACCTAACCAAAATCATATTTCGGCGAAAAAAGTTTTTACAGAATTCTTTAAATGAAAACTTTTTGTGAATTTTATTGGGTTTTAAAAGGAATTAAAAGATTTTAAACAACTAGACGCTACAATGATAAAGGATAAGGCAGCAAACGAGTTTTGGCGCCATCGAGAGAAAAGATGGTCGAAGTTTTTTCATTATTATTGAATTTCGTGTTGATATTGAATGAAATTAGTCAATTTTGGTGGCATTTTGTACAATTTTGTTTAATAAAAGTGCACAAATTAAATAATCATGAAGAAATTAGCGTATCGTGTATTTCCTCGTTGCCGCCAAATCTCATTACATAAGCTTGTGTAATGAGGCCGCTGCTTTACCCAAGAGCCTGACATGACTTACTGATGACTTATGACTGATGACTAATTATAATTGATTAAAATTTATATAAAACTTGATGCAAATTTCTACTTGACGAATGGCAAAGTACTAACTTGAAGGCCAAAACCTAAAGAAAGAAAGAAAGAAGGCAGCAAACAACCAGGAGGGTTATTGTAAAAGATAAGATATTGTAATAATAGGTTACCTGTCTCCCTACAATTGTACGGTTCAAAGTTTATCACTCATGAACAAACAACCTACATCTTTATATTATTAGTGTAGAAGTATAGATTCCTCGCCGGTCGTAATTCATAATGTAAATACAAGAATATAGCATGTCTTATGGTATCCTTCATTCGTAGAGCACGATCTTTTATAGCATTAAGCGAAAAAGCACACGGTTCTTCTGATGGTAAGAGACAACCGTGGCCTATGGACACCATAGATGTAATAGGTGCGTCACTATCCTGTGACCGAAGTATAAGGCCTACTTTGCAACTCCCGTTTACCCTCCAAAATGGAACATGACACTATACCCTACCCGGGCAAGTAGCTACACAGCACTTTACCACCAGTGGTCATGTAAGTAATGACCAATGTAACCCATGCTCATCTCTAACATGCTGCCTATACCTGTATGTAAGATTTAGTCGTCCTTATAATAATTAATTATTGTGATAATTAAGCAGGGTTTAGATAAGATTATCAAAGGCATGACTATAATACAGCATGAGTTCAATTCCCGACAATGACAGCATATGTTATATTTGATTTATATGTACGTCCATTTTTGACATACCTATCAACACAATACCTTTAATAAATAATGGTCACAGACGTTTTTCAATATTCCCACTACATTTTAACAATTTATTGCAGTAACGCGCGTGTTTTTTAACTACATGTGTATACCTACACTTCAAACCCGTCAAGTGCCAGAGATGGAAAGCATAATTTTATTTCTGTAAAATAAAAGTGAATGCGATGATAACCTTTAGAGCAGAACATAGTAAACATATATTCGTTTGCAAAATGGCTTTAAGTGATATTTCTTCTTAAAAAATGACCGGGAATCTCTCCTGATTATAAGAGTGTATGATGACCTTTTATATAAGCGGTCGTTATTGTTTAAAAAACCGAAAATCATGATTTTTATTTTTTACATAATTTTTAGACTTTTTTGAATCAAACAAGTCCTAACACTCATTTTAAAAATTAAAAATCGTCGAAAATAGTGTTTTGCTTGAATTAAATAGTACGCCTGAAAAAAGATATAACGTGATTTCTATTTTTTTACAAATATTTAAATTATAATAACCAATATGGCGTAATCAAACTTCAAAGATTTTAACAATTATCATGTTTTTTATTCTTAATAACAATATGCTCTTTACGCGCATGTACTCTACGGAGCGCAGTATTGCTATCTCACATCCAGTCTTATGTATAACATTTATAAGAGAGAGACAGATGGTACGCTTCTACAAATTTTTGTTCCTTTGACCACAAAATCGATTTTTTACAATTTATTATTACAATATAACAATTTTTCTTCTTATTGAGTTTGTAAATTATTATTTTTAGAATCTATACTTGCTATCGTCGGCACTTGGCCATTGTATACACACATTTTTTGTAGTTAACCTTGTACTTATCCACAATACACTTTATTTGACACTTTCTGTTACTTTCTAGCCAACCGGTTGGCTATTATTATTTATATTTACTATTATTATTATTATTTACTTAGATACTTATAACAATTTTTAATCCATTGAAGTTAACATAAACATTAAAAATATTAGGTATGTATGCCTTTTTTATCTTATTGAAAAATAATGTTTCAGAAAATTTCTAAGTTTTTAAACAAATAGAGACTGTTGGAGCAGACAAAATATTTGTAACCTTAAATAGGGAAAGCATAGTTTCTACCTCAGGACGTAGGTCATCTAGACACTAAGTCCTACAATGTGATAGTTGGCTATTGCCAACCGGGCACAATCCTTAGCAACATTTTTTTATTAGAAAATTGGAAAAACCACATTTCCCGACCCGGGATTTGAACCCGGGACCTCATGTAGTCAAATCCGCTAGACCACACCGGCGAAAATGCTCAAAAATTATAAATTTCAATTGATCTCCTTTTACTTTTTAAAACTTTGTAGCCCCTCAAACCTCAAGGCACCCCAAGCCTAGTCTTATTGAGCAATGTATAAATCCACCACTGAGCTTACTACTCTACTATTACTACTGCTACTTATAACGCACCAATACATAATATTATCTTTCCACATCTGTGGAATAAATGACCATCCTTACATCAAAATAAAATTGGCCAAACTCACGCCTTCTTTCTAAATATTTACGAAACCTTGTCTTTATTTACGCAGGCAGAAATAAATTGAAAACGACGCGTTTGTACATTTTCCGCACCACACTATGCTGTTTTTAATTCTGAGTTTATTCTGCTACCAATAAACTAAAATTAAGGTACTCGTATTTACCGCGTGCTCGATTTTTGAAGTGAAAACTTCTGTAGCGGCGTTGCATTGCGAACTTTTTTTGGAATGTTTAAACACTTCTAAACTCGCGTCAGAACACGTGACCTGATCGAAAATTCGTAAGAAGGATGGCGAGTAAACAGCCGGCGCGGCGTATTAGAGGAAGTATCCCCCTGTCTTTCTACGGCGCGACGAAAATGTATGCCTGCGCCTGCGGTTTTGTTTAGACGGGCCGCAGGGCGTTTGCTCGAATGTTCGTATTGTCATGTTTGTGTACGATAGCGTAACAAATGAATATTGTATTCTACCAAATAAATGATGTTACTTTCATACAGATAATCAAAGCAATTCGTGCAAAATTATTTCCTTACCATTCCAAAATATCAAAAATGCGCAACGTTAATGTTTAAGTTTTTACTTCTGTCGGCTCTTCCGGAGTACAACCCGTCGTTTTTTAAAACAACTTTTTTTACCACAAACTCAAACGTGATTAGGAAAAGTCCGTGTTTCTCGCTGAATACGATCTAACCATTTGCCAAATATACATATTTCATAATTAATATACGTATTAATACGTAATAATATACATATTAATATTAATTACATAAGTGGTGAAATGTTTTATTCCTTTCTTGCCGATTTTACGTTGCCTTCTTTCTTAAAAAAATATGAAAACTAAACTAAATTCTTATGTATTTGCACGATAAAGTAGGTACGAATAAAAAAAATATTTTCCGCTTACTTTAGCCCATCCCTTCACATTAGTCAGTAGATTTAAGACTAAGTAAGTAGTTGTCGAATTTATAGCTCATTAGTAATACCTCCTAAGAATTAATTATTGCAAAAAATATTTATTTTTTAGATTGATTAATATGTTACCGTTAAAGATAACCAGATATAAAAATTGTTTTATATTATAGTAAAAAAGGAGTAGTAGGCAGATTTTAAAATATTTAATCTGTTTAATATGATTGCAACTTGAGCGATGTAGGTGTATTTTTTACCTGATAAGATAGGTAACAAGCACACATGTCCTTGTAGCAAAAGACACTACTAAGACTACCTACTCCAGACCAAAACATCACACTGTCATTGTGGTGGCAGGAAGAGGTATGGCGGCAGTGGATCCCTCCATAGACAAAGTGGTGCACAGTGATCTCGTTGGAGTTTAGGTACTTACTTGTATTTTAACCTGTGCTTGCTCCTACGAGCTTCCAGTCGGAATGGGAAAAATAGTACAAACTAAAGGCAAAATTTGTCCAAAACAATGACTGGGCTCAAGTTGGCTAGTTCATTACGTTAATGGTTATAGGTTATGACGTCATATTATTAGGTAAATGGACTTTTGTGAAGTTCGGTTTATTTAAAATTTAACAGGTTGATAGGTTTATTGAAGAATCTCGAATAAGACTAGACCGCCTCGTTGGGCGAGCTAGCTAGCTGGCTAGCGTATACGCCTAACTACACTGACCAACCGCGACGCTCGTGTTCGATTCCCGATTGCTCGATTCGACGGGAACAAGCATTTGTGTGATAAACATTTAAATGTCTTAAATCTATTTTGCAATTATTAATTTTGCAATTTTCCGCCAAAAAATTGCAAATTAAATAATTTTATTTAGATTTAAGTATCAATTTCCGCAAAGTAACGCCTTCTTCTATCAATTTAAATGTCTGCATTTCCGGGTCTGGGTGTTTATTAAATTTATTCTGGTGTCTACTTAAGTATTTCTATGTAGTATGTAAGTATTTATTATCTCGAAACATAAAGGTACCTGACCTTTGATATTAAACCTAGAAACTAATGAAATACATAACTTTAAAATTGCTTTTCGTGAATCCCCAGGAATTAAATGAACCTTTTTTTATTATTTTTGATTGCTGCCGTAAAATTTGTGTTCCGAATAGAAGAACTTTTTAGACAAACTTTAGCAAAAAGCTGGCAGATTGTAATATCAGGAAAACCTGTTGTTTACTATTGAACATATCAAATTTGAAAATAGGTAAAAAATAGGTATCTGTCATTAATTCTATTAATAAGCATTTATTTTCACCATTGTTACTGTAGCAAATACTATTAAACCCCTCAAAACGTAAGGAATATTAGTAAATAGAAAAATATTAATAAATTATGTGTAGAAAGAAACAAAAGATGACTTTACCAATAGTAAAATATAGCTTTTCATGTCCCTTGTTAAATAAATATAATATCCCTCCGGGACGCTCCGATATAAGCTATTAGAATTAATTACGCTAATGTCCGCTACTAAATAGATAATTTATTTCCAGGACGAAGCAATACCCCAGTGAACGACTCGGCGACCGACTCTACGTTAGACAGTTTTAATTTCACGAAGTATAGCAACGAAGTTACTGAACCGGCCACGAATGAGATAGATTTTGAAAGTACAACGCAATTAGACACAAAAGTAAACTTCTCTTTGGGCGACATCAATGATCTCAACATTACGAATGTCACATGACCTATTAACGTAAAGTGTACCTAAATCCGTTAAGGATTGAATTACAGGTGTTGTTTTAGCAGACAGCGATCGAAAGATGGTTTTAGTCCTCATGATGCTAATTTAAAATCAACACTTAATAAATATGAAACTGTATTTTTTGTGAACTGGACTGGTTGTAACGAAAGGCACGCTAGTTACTTGGTTGGGTTTTTGATCCCAAGAGTTCTAATAAAAAAATCTAGTTTCTAATAAAAAAAGAGTGTGTACGCACGTAAGAAGTTATATTTCTTTGGCGTAATAAGCCAAAAATACCAAATAATAACAACGCATACATACATAAATAGCATGCAACAATTAAAAATAAAAAGGTTCGCAACTAACTTCAGGGTGTTGCTTTTGACTGTCACATTTATCTGTCGGTGTGCGTGCGCATCTTAAAAATTCACTCTCACCATTTTCCCAATCGCGCCAAAAGAAGTATAAGTTCAAAAATGATTGATTACGTGCACTCACATAATAGCTCAACGTACAGTCATAAATTTTGTTTAATCGTATTGGATCAGACAACATTATGGACCATTATGAACACTTGGATTTGGGACCATTTAGCCAATTTCTAACCATTTTAAAAGTGGGCTGAAAGTAAGACAAGCATTTGTAGGCGAAAAAGACAAGTGGACAATATTAATATAATAACTTCCATCCTAACACTTATGTTTCCATACAGTTTTAATTAAGCATCTTGTATGGGTGTAGTATAATAATCATGAGCAGGATTTTCTGCCAAAACAACACTCTGCAGACTGCATATACTCAAGTAAGGTTCCATAAACCAAAGAGTAAAGTGCCATAAACTTCCGACACACGACAACGTTAGGGACATATTAAGTACCTACATAATATCTTTGCTAATGTGTTACCTACTAAACTAAAGTATGCTTTACAGATATTCATGTGATAGGTAAGCAAATACCTATATGCTATAGGTATCTAGGTACATACACATTTTATACAGAAAGGTGTACGCCAATGTTAATGAAAGTCTGAAATTTAGACACCAATATTTTATAACGCCCATAAGAATTGTAGGTATCTAGTTCTATAAGATGCCTATTTATACAAAGGTAAATTCATTATTTGCGTATAATTAATGTAACATAATCATACTCGTAACTTATGTTTAAATAATAAAAAAAGATCCTTAAAATATATTGATCTCATTAAAATTAAAAATTGCAATAACCTGAGAGTCCTGAATTACTATTAGCTGTAAGGAATTGACACGAGGATCTGAAATGTAGTTTGAGCACTCCGCCTACTGGAATGGGCCTAAAAGAAATAAAGTACCTAGTTACTTATCACTATTTTTACTTACAGTAGCGATTTCGACACATATTTAGGTATATTAAATAGATACATAGTTGAAAGAAATCTATTAAGCAAGTTTTTATTGAGACCAAAAATTATATCTATAGCTACTGTTATTATTACTACTGCCTACTGCCACAAAATATAGACAGGTTTATATTTTGTGCTCTTACTATCAAAGTATGTTTTTATGCCATTAGCTATGGCAGTTTGCCGATTTGAGAAACACATCACAGGGCTAGACTAAGCTTATTAAGACGCATTAAAAAACAAAAGCTTCAATACTTTTACGTCTAATGCCTACCTGTAATTAGGAAGTTTAGGTCTTATTCCATCAATACTTGGGAGCTAATTATGTCTTCTGATAGCTGCATTGGCTACAAGTTTACGTGCCCGAATACGAATATATTTTGGCCTAGTGACCTATTTAACTTCCGTCGTTACCTAATTATTTTAGCTTTGTATGCAAATTATTTGTGCTATATATATATAGAGCATTGTCAAATTTTGTGTCAAGTACTTTAATGAATGAGTTCTAAAACTATTACCTATATTATAAGTATTTGTGTATTGTATTACATATTCTTACTATACATTGTATACCTACATAGTGATTCTAGGTATAGGTACATTTCACACCTAGAACCACCACCGTTGTATTAAACGTTCATTCACACATGCGATCATCCCATAAATATTTTGGTTTATATCGACAAGAACAAAAGCTAAAAGTTTATATTTATCCTACCTATCATGAAAGGAATAAATAAGTATACTTAATAGTATAAAGTATAAATCACATGTGTGAATGCCTTTGATAAATTAAGTTGGACCTACTTAGATCTCAATATAAGTGTAATATTGTATCGTTTCTTTATTATATTAAATTAGTAGGTAATTTATTGTGTAACTGTGCCTCTTGTTATAGCACGGTCGACGTTTGCGTGCTTTTATTTTTAATAATTTATTTTATCTGTGAATCAATAATTAGACTATGATAAGACGAAGTAGGTATTTTGGTTAATGAAAGTGAATAGTTTTACACGGCACAATTTTATTTGTAGTAATCTTAACTTAACTTAGTGTTTCCGTATTTACCTACTAGTTTTATTCTTTTGTTTATCTAATTTTGTTACAAACTTCATAAAAACTGGTTCGTTAAGGCATATCGTATCTACCCACTATCTATTTGCAATTTGTTTTTTCTTTACACAAAACTTTTGTTGTAACTTCGTGTAGATATCGTAGGGTTGGGTATCCAGATAGGAAGATAAGACTTTTGTGTCACTTGGGTAACACCAAAGAGTACTTCTTATCATTTGAAAACACAAAAGTTACTAATGTCGTACTCGCATCGACTGAAACCTTACGTTCCAGCCTCTTCGTCTGGTACCGGGCCCATGAGAACATTTTCATAAACTTCCAGAGCCCAGGAGACATAGAATTTTTTTATCTTTTTTCCTAACCTCAACTTACTTTTTCACGGGCTTCATAATCCCCACGGTGACCGAATTACCGAAGCACGAACAGGCGGGGCCTTGTCTGCTCCTCACGCCTTGCCTTCTATAATAAAAGAAGAAATAATTTCTAATACTCCTGATCCTTTATATGGCATTGCGTAAACTTTTTATAAAAATAATTTGTTTTCGTGGGACACCAGGTAGGAACGAAGTTCCTTCGGCTAATGTAAAATCAACACAATTCATGAGTATATACTATGCATAGGCGGGTGGAGTGAAGGAGAAAGAGAAAGGTATTATACACTGCTCGCTTGTGTATACGATTATCGCGCCTGCGCACGTATCATTTAACGGTTTTATTCCACATTTCAGTTCGTTCTGCCGTAAGGAACTTCGTTCCAATAATATTTATAATCTTCTACGGCTCAAGAAAAATTGTTCAATGTGTTGCTCCGTATGGAATTGCACCTTCTAACCTAGCGCTGGAACGACCAGACCACCTATTTATTTCATATTAAGTGCGGACAGTCCTATACAATCATGTAAACAATGCCTTCTTCTTTGACGAAACCATTTGCTGGCGGTAACATTTTCAAAACAATATGATGAGACCTTCAGTAAAACGGCCTGTAAAATGTTTTTTTTAAGATGAGATGTCAACTCTATTCCACAAATAAGTAGGTATATTTTTTGATGTGAAATGTCAGCGACATGTATACATCATACATGTGACAGGTGCGTTCCTGTCGTTGGGATTATGGGCCTATTAAATTTGTACTATAGTATGAGACTAAATAAGTAAAAGTAAGCCTAGTTGATTCACGATATTTAGTGAAACCACAAATAGTAGCGTATCTTCTGAAAATACACCTAAAAGCTTTTTTTAAAGCACCTACCCACTTTGTAACATAGTACCATCGACATTTTAATAATCTAGATTTGTAAATTATTATACATTCAGACTAGGAGGCAGACTTGTGTACCGCCTCCTCTGGATTAATTGTCTTATCTTTCTTCAGTCTATGCTCGGCACTGTTGTGTTTCTGTTTGAATGCTAGCCTAGCTGATAAACTTAAGTTAGAAGCTCGACATCACAGCCTTGGGTTGACAACGCACAACTAATATTTTGAATGTCTAAAGATAATAAGTATTACTTACTAAAACAAAGTATTACTATTTGAGAATATACGAAATTCTAACACATTCAGACTGTAGTGTGTGTGTACTCACAGGGTAGCAAGCTATTCATTCAGCGCAACTAACTTTTATACCTGAACTCGGAGCGTGAAGAAAAGGCGAATTTAGAACCACCAAAGCAGTGAAAATAATTCTCAATGTTCTTAGGTAACAAGGCCCCGAAATATGCCTTAAAAGTTAGTAATAGATTGACAGAAAAATTGAAGCCGTGCCTGTTTGAAAACATTGTTTAAGTTAAATTACCAATTGCAGTAAAACTGTTACATGTAAGGTATTTTTATACGTCACGTAAAGACGTGTTAATGTGTTCTTACTAGAAATAAATATAATTTAAGAAAATGTGTTTTATATTTGAAAACATTCCCTATTTCTGTCTATTTTGTGGTTTAAAATGTGACGACCTTATAGCCCGCTTTTATATTTATAGTAGTTTAACTTAGGGGAATGTTCTAGTAACTAAATGTGAGACAGAAGTCTTGAGTGTAAAAATATAATATGAAGGCCAACAAACTTTTAAGACTGATTTTATTTTAGAAAAAAAAGTGCAAAACTAGGTTTTAATCAGAATTTAGGCCACAATAGTGGTAACGACGACTCGAAATAAGTAGATATAGTCCAGTAACGATTAATCCGGATTGATACCAACGTCCCACGGGCTTATACAAACATACAGATTTAGCTGAAATAGATCTCTATTACAGCTAAATCTATATGTTGATGATGCTTACATATCGAAATCTATTATCTAAAAGATAACATATTGTGGAAAGTGCAAGCGATACTTAATAATAAATTATGCCTCTACAGATTCCTTTTATTATGACATCATAGTTCGCCACTGTCTTGTTCCTGGCTGAAGATTAGGGTAGTTTACTAGGTGGTAGAGTTTCGCAGCGACTCGCCCGGATTGGTACCACCGAATAAACCTATTCCTGCCGCCATAACGTAGGTAATGACGTGTTCCGGTTCGGAGGGTAAGGTAGCCGGTAAACTTACTTTTAACTCGAGGCCTAACATCCTGACCTCAGGTTGGCAACGCACCATTACCATCTTTGGTGTCTCTAGGCGGCGTGAATTTCTTACCACCAGGGAATCCGTCTGCTTGTTTGCCTTCCTATAACATAAAAAAAAGTTAGAAAACCTTGTAAAAACCTTCACAACCCAACAGCTGATGAGTACCAGGAGGTAATATAATTTAGCAAGCAATAAAACTTCAAAAAATACTCCCATTAATACATTAGATAGATTTTACCAATATCCCTAGTTGTAGCAGTCTAACTAGTCGGATCATGATAGAATTAAAATGGGACCACCTTGAAATCGTAAATTGACCGAGTAATCGCGAACAAACATACAAAAAAACAGAAGAATTGATAGCCTATTTTTGAAGTCGTTTACAAAGAAGAAGTACTTAGCTTACCATTGAGAAATACTAAATGTTATTTATTGACGAAATATCAACAATAAAAAAACGGGCAAACTACGGACATACGTAAGTAGAGATATGATATGCATAACCGTCTCGTTGATCGAGAGGTTAGCTTACATATTATACACTGCAATCTACCAAAAGCGAGATTTCGGTAAGTCCGAAGCTTCCACGGGGCTCCCGAGTCAGGATTACCATTTGCCAGTGGACACTGAACTGTGGACCGGCGCACTGTCGACAGACTACGCCGGTTCTGTAGGCGTGCTAGCCCAGAAGCGCGTCAAATTCTAATTATATTTTTTTACGTAGATCTATACAAAGATTCTAGTGACGCGTCTATATAATTCTAAAAACTACCACCGGATCGAAACGCGCCAAATGTTTATTATATTTATTACGATATTTATGTGATACGTTTTGCCTCTGTGGTCTAGCGGTTCAGTTGTTGGACTTGACTGCATGAGGTCCCGGGTTCGAATCCCGGGTCGGTCAACAAAAAGAAAATTGGGTTTTTCCAATTTTCTAATAAAAAATTGTTGCTCGCTATAGGATATGTGCCCGGTTGGCGATAGGCTTGCCACCTATCACATTGTGGGACTTAGTATCTTCGGCTAGTCGTGGGTGCCCTGGTTGTGCCTCTGCCTACCTCTTCGGAGATATGGGCGTGAAGATACTTACATCTTACAACTACAACTTAAATGGCTTCCTATACGACTCCGCAGAAATTTACATATTCTATTTCTCCTATATAATATTCTGTACAACCCGTGAGCTCCCTCATACCTGCGGGAGCGTTTTAGTTTTCTGCACTCTACTAACTGCCCATGTCGTTCCAACCGGAGCTCTGTACTTCGTTTCCCCGCTTCGCACTCCAATTGTTATACTAAATCTTTTACTTTCCAATCAATCAAATTGTGGAATTCCCTTCCTGTCGTGATTCGTGACAGCCCTTCTTTACCTGCTTTAAAGAAAAGATTGAAGGAACATTACTTATCGTTGACACAATAACATACTCATATTTTATCCTACTAACATATTTTAATAATTATAATTGTACCTGTTTTATTTTTTACACACTTGATTATTATATTTTTATTTATTTGTTCTATGTATAGCTATAGTTAATTGTTTTTTTTTTTGTACTCTATGCCTTCCATTTTATTTTCACAGCTCCATTTTTTTTGGTTGGCTGGAAGAAATTTCTTTAGTTAGAGATAAGCTCGCCTTTTGTGCATTTTTAACTTCTCGTGTATTTTGTGTATTTTTGTTTCTTGTGTGCAATTAAGTGTTAAATAAATAAATAAACACGTTTTGATGTGTCGTAAGTTAGCACCACAAAATTGCTTAATTTGGGAGTTAGATTAATTCTTGATTGCCTACAGATTGTTTCAGTTATAGATTATTTTTATATCTACAAATAAATAAGAAAGCAATTAAGTTTTAAGATTTTATCTATCACCAGTAACAAACATATGAACAGATTTATCAGAATTAGCCATTTTCTTTAAGCGCGCCGCTCCCAAGATGGCCGCCGCACGTTGCATGTCATACTGACACATCATCGTCGTTACTGTCATGTTGCAACTGCTACCGCCGTATTTGTTTTGATTACTCTCCTGAAAAAATAAGACAGTTTTAAATTCTTCTCACCAATAAGTTAATATTTGAAGCAAAAGTATTGTATCCCTTTTAAAGACAATAACGCGGACAACGGAATACAAAATAGAAGTTTATATGGTAAAAAAGAGCAAAAATATGTTACCAAGTAATAAAATTATAAATACATTTTATAAAAAAACCACCTGAGGCTCGAGTCGCGGGACGAGATTTGAGTGAAAATTACGAAGCATAACGAGGGGTATGGGTGTGACGTCAATATCAAAGAGGTTTGGCACTCGACACTCTCTTCCTACCCCATTAAGGATATATAAGGATTAGTTGCATTTATTTTTTTAATCTCCTCTGTAGTCTAGTGGTCCGGTTTTTGACTTGACTCCATGAGTCATTGCCTGGGATTCGATTATGTGCCTAGTTAGTGATAAGCTTACCACCTATCACATTGTGTGAATGTCCTGTTGTACGTCTCCCTATAGCTTCGGCGGTACGGGCGTAAATAAACTTTTTAATTTATGTTTTTACTGCCAGCCCTTGCTTCGCTTCGCTTATTCAAGTTAAGTTAATGGTGAAATGCAGTAAGCGCGCATGTTTTTGCTACGCTTCAACGATATTTAATTTTGCGCCCGGAGATTTTAACTTTTTGATAACTCATTAGTTTCATTGTCATTGTTAAAACTCAAAAGGTTTTGGCAGCGTTTTCGAGGAAAGCTCCCGATCGGCTTATTTTTTGCAGACATATTGAACTAATATCCTTGTAATATCGTTGGTTTGCACAAAACATAAACTTACTATACACTAAAACCTTCCTCAAGAATTATTCTACCTATTGTTGAAAACCGAATGAAAATCCGTTCAGTACTTTTCGAGTAAATCGCGAACAGACAAACAGACGCGGCGGGGGACTTTGTTTTATAATACACTAGCGGCCCGCCCAGCTTCGCACGGGTATAAAAAATATACTTTTAAACTTTCGTTTTTAAATACTTTAGCTGTTAAAAAAAAGCGCATCAAAATCCGTTGCGTAGTTTTAAAGATTTAAGCATACAAAGAGACATAGGGACAGAGCAGGCGACTTTGTTTTATACTATGTAGTGATGCAAAAGTTTGTGAGTATGTATGTATGTATGTATGTATGTATGGATGTTTATTACTCTTTTACGTTC
>NJDD01004368.1:43006-53074 GCA_002245505.1 Calephelis nemesis
ATTAAATTTCCCATAAAAACTTAGAAACCCCTATTAACCCCCGATGGGGGTGAATTTCGAAAAATCCTGAAATACGTGTTTCATCATTTGTGATAAAAAGCATAAATTCAAAGTTTCATGCATAAATGTGCAATAAAAATATTTTTCTCATACATACTTTGCCGGGTGGCATTTAGGGGTTGAATTTCCAAAAAATAATATACCTATATCCTTCTCATGAATGCTAACTACTACAAAACTACATACCAACTTCATACCATCCAAACCATACATACCAAATTTTAGCAAAATCGGTTGGGTGGTTTAGGCGTGAAAAGGTAACAGACAGACTGACAGAGTTACTTTCGCATACAAACTTTATAATATTAGTGTGGATTATTAAATTACGAACGTAAATACAATTTAGATAAAAAATGTCGCGCTGAAAAGCACGTTTTTATTAAGTTTGTTATTTTCCTCGCTAGGGAGCTCCGATAAATGCGTGCGATGTAAATTACAGTCCTATGCTTCGTCGCGCACGCACCGCGGCCAGCCGGTACCGCCGCAACCGCGATGTCCCTATATTTTAAACCTGTAATATCTCCGAAACTATTCTTTTAATTTACATACTGTAAAGGGCTATATTGTTCTATATTAAATGTAAAACTTATTTAAGATACTTAATTAGATAAGGATTCATGTTGTATTGCTTTAAATCGCTTCGTAAATGAGCCATTATTTTTCGTAAAAAGTAAAGGATAAAAATTGGTTATTGTAAGTTATCCCTAATAAACATATACCATCGCGAACTTTTTTGTAGACCTTTTTAGGGTAAACAATACTTAGTGCATTATTTTGACCTATCTCGTAGAGTTCAGCCAGCGTTTGCAATGCAAGCGCAAAAAAATATATTTATTTACGACTTCGCATTAGAAATCTTGAATCACTCTACCTATGGAAAAAAACCGCATCAAAATCCGTTGCGTAGTTTTCAAAATATAAGCATACATACATACAGACAGACGCGGAAAGCGACTTTGCTTTATACTATGTATAGATATTGATATTGATTAAAGACTCGATTTCTAAACAGTAAATATCTTCATGTTAGTGTTGGAGAATGCCTTGCTAATCCGTAGTCCAAAACTTTTAGTACAAATATTATCTACTAGTGGTCGCCCAAATGCGACCATAATAAATTTTAGTATCTTGTTGATAAGAACGCAATCCTTATTTCTCAAGATCAAGTACTTTGTTTCCAAACTTTTTAGTGCGCCATCTCTGATCTTTTATCGTTATTATCGTCAATATATTTGTTTGTGTGTGTCAAATGCATGGTAGTGTGTGTAATGTTTTATTTATTGATTTAATGTGCTTTATAAGCATTATTATTGAAAAATATTAAAGTTCTGCACTTCTCCTACACATAAATTATATGTGTGCCAAATGTTATGCTCCTGCGTCCGCGCAATTTTCGTAAAAAGGTGTCCAAAGTTTTGGCATCACATATTAATATAGAGATAATATCACCTTACCTGCATCAAGTTGCACATTTCCGAATAGAAGTGTGGATAGGTCGGTGGCTGGTAGAATATGATGTGCCGGATTCCTTTGATCCGGAACCTTCTGAAGAAGTGGACCCTTTCCGAGTACAGCAGGAAGTGGGCTTCGGTGTGGAAGAACATATCTCTTGCGCGCGCTATTTTAGCATCCTGGTTTAAATAAATTTTAAATTGATAAAAGCATTTTCAAATCAATGATGCCTGACGTGACAATGTCAGTACTCGCCGTTGTCGAGTACCAATTTGGTAGGTAGGGCAACGCCACGTTACGAAAGATACTTTGTAGCCCAAGTTTTAAGGGCACCATTGCATATAGTCGCTGTAATAAGTTGGTCTGGAAGAGATCGCTAAGTTGCCGAAAAGGCCGCCTTTGTGTATCTTATAGCTTAAGTCTAATTTAGAATCTATACTTGTTATCGTCGGCACTTGGTGGAATATCATTGTACACATACTTTTTGAGGTAAATACTGCACTTTTACTTTTTACAGAATAGTGGAAAAGTACAAGCGTTTACCTAAAAAAAATGTGTAATTTTATTTTTTTGATACATTAGCAATTTATTTGTATTTGTTGTACAATAAATAATTATCGTATTGTAATGTTAGTAGCAGACTATCTTTGTCGTTCTTAAACAATGTGTATTTCTTTCCATAAGGAAATCCGTTTGTTTGTTTGTCTTCCGATGGTCTCCTTGGCCAAATATCTCAAACAATATAATATTCCTGTACTAAAAACAAACAAGCAACGAGATAATTTTTGGACTACAGTTGTTGTTACATGGCATACTAGTAATGTCAAGCACCTGCAGAGCTCTCTTCATGGCCCTGCAGACATTGGCCAAGTGTTTTGATCAACTGCCTCAACATTCACTTAAGTTAAGCGCATTTTTTTCATGTTATTGGGAGACAAACAAGCAGACGGATTTCCTGATGGTAATAAAATTCACGCCACCTAGAGACACCAAAGTTGCGAACCTGAGGCCGGGATGTTAGGCCTGGAGCAAAAGTAAATTAACCGGCTATCTTACCTTCTAAACCGGAACACGTCATGACGTTATGGCGGCAGGAATAGGTAAGGCGGTGGTTGGTAGCATCCGGGTAAGTCGAAGTCGAAAAAAAGTCGAAATTTCAAAGTTGGCCTTAGGCGATTTGCTTTCTATAAAGTGCTATATTACTTTGTTGTTAAAATGTTCACTATTGCGACAATTTAAGTAAAAAAAAAATGACACTGCAAAACAATATTCAGTTTGAAGGGATTATTCTAAACAGATCTTAGAAAATGGACTAACTTTATCGTTACAGTAAACTAATTGGCCTATAGTTCACTTATAAAAAATAAATAAATAACTAAATAGACCTGGCGGGTATATCCTCAAACAGTTGGCCGAAGCACTAATCGAATGTGTATAGAGGCATTCAATTTTCTATCTTTACCCAAAATATAAACTAACAAAAACAGCTTACCTTAGAATATTCGCAAATTTGTACAAAGCTTATATCCTCTTTCTTAAAGTGGTTTCTTATCCTTACAAAGTCAAAGTAACTGGGCACGTATATCAGGGTATGGCTCATCAGGGGGTCCCTCTGTTTCGGGAGAACCTCCTTGATGAAGAACTCAAATCTAACGTCAATAGAACTTTGTATGTCGCGGGGCTTGAAGCTGAAATATTGAAGGTATTATATACATACTTCTATTTTATACTGCACTTCGCCCGCGGCTTCCACTGTGCGTCATCAACCATTCAACTATTTCTTCAATCGACCTTATGGTCTCATTGGGTTTATTTTTCAATGTAATTTCCCGTGTTGGTCCAGGCTCCGTTGCAGAATAGACCATCTGCCTTCCTGCGAGGCAGCCCGTAAAAGGCGAGCATAGGCTTACTGACACTAACACCGTGAAATCTCACTAGGTATTCGAGTTTCGCAGCGACTCACCCGGATTGGTACCACCGCCTTACTTATTACTGCCGCCATAACGTCATGATGTGTTCCGGTTGGGAGGGTAAGGTAGCCGGTAAACTTACTTTTGCTCGAGGTCTAACATCCCGGCCTCGGGTTGGCAACGCACCTTTACCACGTTTGGTGTCTCTATGCGGCGTGAATTTCTTACCTTTCCACTGCTGGACATAGGCCTCCCCCAAAGAGCGCCATAAGTCACGGTCACCAGCCGCTTGTAACCAGCGACTCCCCGCGACTTCGGTAGTGGGAGGTCGTCCACCACCTACGTCCTCCGGTGCGGGGGGGCCGCCTATCGGGAACTATAGAAACTGCTTTCTTCTATCTACATTCTATATAAACTGCGGGCCCGCAACCACCGCGGGCAAAAACCGCGCCCTGAGTTCTTACACAAATGCCTGCTCTGATCGGGAATCGAATCCGAGCCTGGCAGTCAGTGGAGCTAGGCGAGCAGGCTAGCACCTGGACCAAAGAGGTGGTTGACATAACATAGTAATGTTGTAAGTGAAATTCTTTACTAATTTTATTCCTTTTTTCCTGTGACCTGGCAAAAAGCTCTAGAAGGGCCGGCTCACTCGGCGGGATAGCGGAGATATTTTTTTTGCGTAACTATGATTATAAAATTTATATTAAGTATTTAATAATTTCGAGCTTTATTAACTGTTTAAATATGAATTAGTCGTTTTTATCAAATTTTACTAAAAATGTTATCTAAAAAAAGTAAGTGCGCACTAATTATATACTTAAGTAGGAATGAATGTACTGCTCTGCCTTTTGTACCATCCGCCATACTGTGTAATACTACTTCATGCAATACGATTTTTTTAATTTGATTTGAATACATGAAGTCACGGATTTGATTCCCGGGTCAGGCAAATCAATGTCAATTTTCCAATAAAAACAATTTTACCCGGGATTGGACAAATGCCCAGTTGGCGATAGGATTGCCACCTATCACACTGTGGGGCTAAGAAGTACCTTCAGCTAATCGTCGGTGCTTTGGTTGTACCTATACCTTCCCACCTCCGGGGTACGGACGTGAAGAGAAGATAAGCCAAGCTACGTATATTTTTTACCAGCAGGATATCCGTAGATCGTGTCTCTTATTTTACTAAAAATCGTGTACCTTTGAAACATTTGCGGCACCTGAACCAGAACTTGCTGAATGCTTCCCGACTCCGGCGTGTTGTCGACAATTACCTTCCCGCCGTAGTTTCGACACCTCCTATTTATTATAGCTTTTATTTCTGGCAGCTCAACCGACGAAAACAGCAAAGTCTGTCTGTGAAGAAATTAGTTCCGTTTACAAAAAGAGACAAAAACTCATTATACTCGAAAATCAATATAATATAGATATTAATTCGTGAAGCAAAAAATTTGGACTCCTTTTTACGAAAATTGCGCTGACGGATGAGTATGGCACACTTATAGTTTATGTGTAGGAGAAATGCAGAATGCTAATATTTTTAACGTTGATGTTTATAAAGTGCATTAATTAAAAAAAAACATTACATGTACTAACATGCATTTGACACACACAAACAAATATATTGATGATAACGATAAAAGACCACAAATGGCGCACAAATTATAATCATACTGTTTGGAAACAAAGTAGTTGGTCTTGAGAAATGAAGATGGCATTCTTATCAACACGATATTAAAATTTATTATGATCGAATTTCGACCAATGGGCGACCACTAGTATGGGTAACCATCTTGTGTAATATTTGTTCCGAATACACTACGAAACTACTAAACGAATTTTGATCAAATTTTTGGTTTAAATGAAAGCCGTTTAAAATGAAAGTAATTGGCTTAAATTTTAACACAGTTTTATAAAAATATCGTGGAAAAGTACAAGTGTAATTTTTTATCTAATGTTTTAGAGGGGTTTTGTTGGGAGACATGTCATTCCAAAGTACCCAATCACACTTTTGTCCCGTATATTACAGGAAAGCGGTCGATGGCCAGGGCTGGGCAAAATACATGCTTTGCTTTAATTGAAATACAAATCACAAAATACAGTATCGCAAGTAATTAAAATGCAAAATACAAAATATCTTTAGGTAAGGTATTTGAAGTATAAAATACAAAATACAGTATTTTAGCCATTTTTAATTGAAATACAAAATACAAATTACATAATTACTAAAACTATTTAAAAAAAACCGCCTTCAAAAACCATCCGACAATGAATGATGAATGACTTAAAAACAAAATAACCAACATTTTAACCCTTTGTTAGTTCAAAAATTTAACCCAAATTCTTGTCAATACCTAATTTTCTTACATCATGTGCACTAGAATTAGAATATTAATAGAAATCTTTGTCTACTTGGACTATGTTATTACCGGTCCTAGTAACATCGTTCACGTAAACAATAAGCGAAAAATGCTCATTCATAACATAAAACACACCGAACCAAGTGAATGAAATTTTAATTTTGTTGATTTTTCAAAAATCGCTTTTCCGATTTCAATAAAGTTTTTTAAGAAACCATTTGGAAAGTAAACCCTTTTCAACAAAAAATAAATTCAAATCGGTTTGCAAGCGATGGAGTTATGCGCAAACAGACAAAAAAATACAAACATCCGAATTGAGAACCTCCTCCTTTTATTTTAGTCTGTTAAAAATAAGTAATCTAGACCAGCATGGGCTGAAAAGTTGAGAAAAACAAGAATCTATAATATACAGAATATAATCAACAGAAATGAATTAATCAATAAAACCAGTTTCCTTTCATGAACACTAGATTTTTATTAAATGTACTGTCAAATAGGTATACAGCCTCTTGTTAGAGAATGAATAAAAGCTGCCAAAGAAAACAATCTTTCTACAGGTCCTGATGAGCACAAACTTGTGTTAAATTGTATGAACACATTTTTAATATTTGGATAGCGCTCAAGAATTGAAAGCTCTTTGCTTCTAACACTTAGGAAGCTGACCAATTCTAACTCCATTTTAGATGTCTGTGGTTGACTGACACTGTCTCTGTTCTCGAAAACAATAAATTCATCATCTTCTTTACTAGTGGTGCTACTCCTGCTGCTTCCATCTATTATTTCATGCTTTTTGTTCACACTCACGATCGCTTAATGAAGTTTAAATGTATTTTAATATTAAAATGTATTTTGAAGCCTCAAGTATTTGAAATACTAATTACAAAATACTTCATCGTCAGGTATTTGAAATACGAATTACAAATTACATTTTAAGGAAGTAATTGAAATACAAATACTAAATACATATTTGTATTTCAATTAGTTACGTATTTTAATTACAAGTAATTCAAATACTGCCCAACCCTGTCGATGGCTACGACTATAACCAGATCATCAGTCTGCCTATTGAGTGGTAAATCTTCGTCGTTCCAGTTCGTCGGCAGAAATTAGGATCATATTGTCTTGCCAGTCAGTTTTTCGATCTACATGGGCTGCTTGTCCAAACTGGCAGTTTAAGCGTCTTAAAAATTGAATAGCTATATCGCTGACGCTCTGTATAATTGATAAATATGGCCCTAGTCCCTATTATTTCCAGGTTGGCAAAAACCTATATCAAATCGTCCTGATTGTCACCATTACTTATGACCATCTTTCAGTTTAGGAATCAGGTTAGCCTAGAATCCAAATAACGCAATAGGCTTAACCTAACCGCAGATTGGTGACGCATCATTAACAACAGCTGTTATTAAGGTCACCTTGGGCCCTTGTAATCGAAAACTAGAACATCGCACTTTGAAAAATATAAAAACCCTATTTAATGTAGTTTATTACACTATATATTTACATACTAGTGATGTAACGAATATTCGAATACGCATTCGCGGATATTCACCAGAGATTCACCAGGGTTTTCCAGTAGGCAAGCCACAGTTCTATTTTTATTATCGAGTTCCATCGTCAGACAAACTCAGTTGTACCAGTATTTGTTAGTGTTTTAACTGTTAGGTCTCTCACATACGTTCAAAAGTGATATAGATACCAATAATGCGTCTTCTATCGACTCCGGTGTCTACAAATTAGCTGGAAACGAGCTGATGACCTTGGACGCCTGGACAGATCTCCATAATCTATAGCTAAGAAACATCTCGGCCACGTCAGCTTTTAAATATAAAAAAAACTTCATCAAAATCCGTATATACGATGAAGAGCTACGATGCCACAGAAATACAGACAGACGGACGGACAGACAAACAGACACACAAACAAACGCACGCAAGATTTTTCTCACGTATCGAGAAACCCCACTGTATCGAGAAATCCATCTGCCTATTTGTCTCTGAGCACCATAATAAATAAAATATACAAACCTATAATGTTTAGCCCATCCGTTGACTGCCCACAATCGCACCCTGGAAAAATCAGTACCATGGGTTTTCTTAGGCTGAAGGTGCATATGGTCGAGAACATGAAGTAGATGGTCCCAGTTTTGCATAAGAAACACATCAGTTTGGTCTAAAATTAGTAATTCTATAGAGGAGAGGAAATCAAAGTCACGATCTTCCTCACCCTCAGCCCCAATTATCATTCGAAGTCCTAAAGGCGACGCCACAAGTATGTCAGATGAGTAAAAGTCTGTATACAACTGAAATCAACATTTTTAAATGTAATCATAATTAAAACTTATAATTAATACTAGGAGTCTAACTTGTTGATCAGGATCATCTAAACTTGGTCACCAAGGTAGAAATATGGCAGCTCGTAAAGTAGGGATTAACTACTTAACCTACTTCTGCCATAATGACAATGTCATATTTCGGTCTGAGGGTCTGAGGGTAGAGTATTTTATTTATTTATTAACAAAACCCACAGCTAAATATTCTTAAGAAGATATTACAGTTTTACTAAGCCTACAGCCACAGAATAATAATATATGTACTACATACAGAACCATCTCTTCGTTGTAACAATTCATACAAATAGCGACTCATGTGACTAAGCAACAAAGTTCAATTCAGCTTTTACGTAAAAAGCGCTCCGTACCTCACGAGATATTCACCTAACTATTCCCGCTCTCTTATAACGCATAACTCTCTCGCTGTCTAGCATAGAGTGACGCGATACCTATGGTGCTAGGGTCGTCGGCTTGCGGCCGCGACAGCGCTGCTATCTACTATCATAACAATATTCAGGTTGGCAACGCACCATTACCATCTTTGGTGTTTCTAGGCGGCGTGAGATTCTTACCATCAGGAAATCCGTCTGCTTGTTTGCCTTAATATAACATAAAAAAACTCTTGTCACATTGTTAGTTACCGTACTCCTCCAAAACGGCTTTACAGATTTTCATGAAATTTGTGAACATATTGAGTAGGTCTGAGAATCGGAGGAAAAACTGGACCACTTATTGTATTTTAGGTATGATGCATACTCGGTTAATTAGGTAGATAGAACATATGGCAATAAATATAATAGGTAGTCTCTCATTATATGGAATAAAAAAGGAAACAAAGCTTTATAGACTACAGGCCCATGCCAAAAATAGATGGGTCATATGAACCACCAGGTGACGTATATAGGACGATATAAGAGCATTAAATAATAAGATTCAGCACTATGCCGTCACCTGTAAGCTATCCAACTGAGTGCAGGTGAGAATTCAAAAATGCAGGTAGAGTAAGTCCGTTGTGGTCCCTTATTTTTGTACGGCATATTTATCATTGGAGTAGAAGCTGAACTGAAACAGTATGAAACTGATGCCGTACAGAATCAAGTGGCCAAATTTAAATTTAATTAAAAAAAAATACCCGATTTCTGGCACACCATTTTGTACGGCCTACACGCTTTCTTATTATTTGTTATGGTTCTATCGACGATAGCAATGCCGTACAAAAATAAGTGACCAAAACGGACTTACTCTACCTGCACTTTTGAATTCTCATCTGCACTCAGTTGGACAGCTTACAGGTGACGGCATATTGCTGAATCTTATTATTTAATGCTCTTATATCGTCCTATATACGTCACCTGGTGGTTCATATGACCCATCTATTTTTGGCATGGGCCCGTAGTCTATTAGTTTTAAGGGACAGAATAATAAATACAATAGTACCTACTTTAGGTTACTTTTATTTGTGAGCAACACGATAATCTAAACTACACAAGTACCTACGTAGATATTTACTCATTGAAATAAAAATAAGTTTTGAGGTACTTAGGTACTCTTTTTCATTTAATTTACAAATTAGTTACAGGAAAGTTTAAGTTTTGCGAGTGGTATAGGTAGCTAGCAAAGTATTTTTTTAAATGGCAGTCCCTCGTCGTTTTTTTCGACAAACGTCGGTCATAATATGAGAATTGCTTTAAACCAGTAATTCCAATTGAAACGTGTTATAAAACTTTTAATAAACACACGCGTGAGCTCTCCGCGTAAGCGGCGACACTCGCTGTCAGAATGGAGACGGCTCCACGCGAATTTGTAGGCATTTATCGCTGTAGGTACGGCCGAGTGGCGGGGGCCTGCTACGAGGATCAAACTGAAAGTTCTTAGAAAATCAAAAACTAAGCATTCTAGCAAGTTATTAGTTTTATTATAACTTTTCAAAATAGCGTCCATTTACATCAATACA
>NJDD01004369.1:0-14263 GCA_002245505.1 Calephelis nemesis
TTGGCGTTAGAGATTGACATTGTCGTGTTCCGTGTGAAGTAGTTAGAACTGAACTCCCTTCTTCCACTACCATCTCTTTTTGTTTTTATGAATACTTGAGAAACAATAACAAAGGTTTCTCGACTAGAGTTGCTTCCGATATCGGTATTTCGACGATACTTTATGGTTTTATGGGTAGATAATAATAATAATAATAAATATCTCTGGATAATTTACACAAATTGAATCTAACCCCAAAGTAAGCATATTATATGCACACGTTGTCTAAGGTTGCGGTCACAGAATACTAGATTTAACTAGTTACATATAGATGTTACTGGTTAAATCTAGTATCGCCTGTAATCATCGCCAGAAGTAGAAACTACTTCACTTCACACACTACTTCACTCTTTCTTTCTTTCTCGGATCTCATTGTTACGAATGCGGTCAGCAAGCGTTACACCACAGATTTCGACCGCATTTATCTTATTTTCATGCTTTTTCTGACATACCCAACTCTCGCTTCCATACAATAACGTTGGGATAAGCATAGAATTATGCAAAGTGATAAACAATTTACTATTTGTATTTCTATTTTTCTATATTTATTTTCATGATATTAGAAGGCAAATAAGCAGACGGATTTCCTGATGGTAAGAAATTTGCACTACCTAGACACACCAAAGGTGTTAATGGTGCGTTGCCAAACTGAGGCCGGGATATTAGGCCTCGACTGCCTGCGAATGCGGTCGGTGGGAACCAGTTTTATACTTTGTTTACGTTTTAACCACGCATCTTGTATTTTGCGTCTGATTAAACTTGTAAATTAATTTTTTTTTAATTTTCATTTTTTACCTAGATTGAAAGTATTATCGATTCTGAACCGTTTCTCAAAACTTGGCTGGTGCTTTAGATGTTACCCTGTATAGACAAAGTTACAAAATGTTTAATCATATCAGTAGGGCTACTTTTGAATCGATTACGATTTATCCTATTAATATTATAAATGCGAAAGTTTGTATGTATGGATGTATGGATGTTTGTTACTCTTTCACGCAAAAACTACAAAGCCGATTACGATGAAATTTGGTATGTAGGTAGCTGAAGACCCAGAATAACATATAGGCTACTTTTTATCCCGGAATTCCCGCGGGATTGGGACTTACGCGGGTGAAACCGCGGGGCGCAGCTAGTGTATTTAATATAGGAAATCAAAATCGAATATGTAAATTTTAGTTAAATGAATCGGGACATTACTAGCGGACTACTAACATCTGATTCCAAAAAAAAATTAAAGAATCTAATGAAATCAATTTCTATTATTAATTCAATCAATCCTAAGGATATCTAAGAGTATCGTTTAACCGGCGCTTAAGATACTTTAGATGTTATAGGCCCATGCCTACCCCATGGCCCGGGTGTTGAACATGTGTTCAAATCTACCTGTTTCCCTATCCGAGTGGTACTTGACACATTATTAAGGCGGCAGAAACAGGTTGAGATGCAGATATCTACAATAACTAGTTGCTGTACAGTACTCTCACACTTTACTACCAGTAAAATTAGGCCCACAAGTCAATGACATTAATGATGCGTTGCCAACCTGAGGCTCTTCAACATTTATGCGCAATAAGTTAACCAGCTACCCTTTCCTGTGCTCTGGAAGACGACAAATGTAAGCATTGACCTTACGGCGTCCGGAAATGATAAGATATTAATATCAACTTGAATAAGTCAGTTGAAAGTAAGTTAATATATCCACATATTCCCGAAAAGGTAGGTAGAAATACAATCAAAACTCCCTTAATTAGCAGAAGGCACTACTATATCCCACTACATAATATCTGGTAAGCCTATTATTGCCAACCGGACACTCCTCATGTCCCGTACAATTTTTTTTTCGGAAACTGTAAAACATGTTTTGAGTTGTCAGACCTGAGAATCGAACTCTGGATCTTATTAAGTCAATATCAATACCACACCACTGTCCACTTAACAGACAATATTTTATTAAAGCTCCTGTAAAAAATTAAAAGCAATTCTGTAATACCGTTTGATTTTAACATTTACATAAAATATGAAAAATTGTGATTGCTTATCTTTCTTGCACGTCTCAGTGAAGCGTCACTGTTGCGCAGCAGGTGGGAAGGTAAACTTAGAGGTACGAATAAATTGGCTGGGTGATTTTTTTTTATGGTACCTACTGAAAGGCAAACAAGCAGACAAATGTAAGTATATTGGTTACCTTATCCTTCCAACCGGAACACGTCAATAGCAAGCTCTGACGTTATGACAGCAGGAAGAGGTGAGGCAGTGGTTCAAACCTGGCGAGTCGCTGTGAAACCCTACCCTAGCTACCTAGTCAGATGTCACGGTGTTAACTACGATAAGCCTATACCGGTCTTTTACAAGCGGCATGGCAGGAAGGCAGATGCTCTATTCTGCAAAGGAGCCCGGACCAACACGGGGTGACAATGATAAGAATGACTGATGAATGAGAAATGAATTGACGTAGGGACGTAAAGACCCTATCGCTTGCTAGTAAAATGAGCTAGGGTTTATTATTCCACCAGTGTATCAGTTTTTTTTTCGAAGAGTTAGTGAGGTGGAGATCTTAAGTATTATTTTTTTTTATGACATTGGAAGGCAAACAAGCAGACGGATTTCCTGATGGTAAGAAATTCCCGCCGCCTGGAGACACCAAAGGTGGTAATGGTGCGTTGCTAACCAGAGGCCGGGATGTTAGGTCTCGAACAAAAGTAAGTTTACCGGCTACCTTACCCTCCGAACCGGAACACGTCATGACGTTATGGCGGCAGGAATAGGTAAGGCGGTGGTACCAATCCGGGTGAGTCACTGCGAAACTCTACCACCTAGTCAGAAGTCACGGTGTTAGTGACGGCAAGCCTATGCTCGCCTTTTACAAGCTGCCTGGCACAGGAAGGCAGATGGTCTATTCTACAAAGGAGCCCGGACCAACACGGAATTAATATAAGTTTGACGTATTCGTGTGTACGTGTGTTAGTCTGTGCCATCGTTATCTATGAACGGATTGACAGATATCGATACAGAATTTTTTTTCGAAAGCTGATGTGATCGAATGGTTCTTAACTGTTTTACATGTAAGTTGATTTTTTAATTTTTGTGTTATACACTGCAAATGATGTCCTAATTATTTTAAAAATATAACTTTTACATTTTTACGGTTGAACTCACCAGATTCCAGTGTTTCTGTTCGAAAAATCTCTTTGCATGACGAAAAGTAAGGTAAAAAAGAAAACGCAACTAGTAATTAGAAATTCCTTCAACTAGCCTACTCAACTTTTCATTTTGTGCAAGTTTATTAAATACTCTGCAATCAACGTTCGCTGCAAGTTCAGTACCCCTACCATTTAATTCAAGTCGAGTCGAAAGCTATCGAAAACCTAAAAAATTATCTTCACGCCCATATCCCCGAAGAGGTAGGCAGATGCACAACCATGGTACCCACGACTAGCCGAAGACACTAAGTCCCACAATGTGATAGGTGGCAAGCCTATCGCCAACCGGGCACGTTTCCAATCCCGACCAAAATTTTTTAAATTAAAAAATTAGAAAAACCAAATTTTTTATTTGTTGGCGGACCCGGGATTTGAACCCGGGACCTCATGCAGTCAAGTCTAACACCCGGATCGCTAGACCACAGAGGCGATTATCGAAAAACTAACGAAACGAAAAGTGATAAATGTACCATTAACAGAAAGTTCACCTGATATAAAGTGATGTTGCAGTTACAGGAGATTAACTGCTTTTAAAAGAAGCTTGCTTTAAATATGTCTAAGTTACATTCGTTCGTTAGTAATGCTTTATTGCAATTTTTAGCAAAGCAAATAACGAAAGGGCACTTCTTGGTTCCAGGACGTAAATTAAATATGTTAAATTTATGGTTTTTTAGTGAACAGACAACGTTATATCTTTTTTTTATAATATTGGAAGGCAAATAAGCAGACGGATTTCCTGATGGTAAGAAATTCACGTCGCATAGAGACACCAAAGGTGGTAATGATGCGTTGCCAACCTGAGGCCGGGATGTAAGGCCTCGAGCAAAAGTCAGATAGATCCTTACAACCACAACATCAAAAATGTTTGTCATTGTAATGTTTCTGTTTGGAAGGTAAGGAAGACAACAAAAGGCTTAATATTAATCTAAGATTTGCAGCACATCATGGTGTATCTGTGATGTCTACAGATGTGATATATCAGAAAAAATCTATATCATTGTTTGCTCGCCTTACTATATAATGAACTACTAATTGTATCTCAAAATTACATAGTAGTATCCAATTTGCATTTTTTCGATTTCGATTTATTCATATTTCGATTTATCGATTCGAAAGCACAAAAGCATCATGGTAAGGGACATTTAACAAGCCATGTCGACGTCAACAGTATCAAATTAGTTGTCAGAATGACAAGTTGTATATATTGATCGCCTTGTTGACTAGAGGTACAATTCTAACTGCATCGGTCGATTATGAAATGCATTTTGGTTAGGTTTGACTTTGATTTGACTCGACAGGCATATATTATTGTGTGACTAGATAAGAACCCGGCTTAGCTCGGGTAAAATGTGACTCATAATATACATCTAGGTGCAAAAAGTAGGTAGATATTTCTGTTGTCACCGGTTTTCAAGAAATATTAAAGGTATAAGCAAGACATAGATTCGTATAGCTTCATTCATTGTGCTTAATAAATATAGTAAAGAAAAACTGCCAAAGTTTTTACACAAATATTTTTTTTTAAATCACCATTTAAAGTAAAGTAACATAAAGTAACAAAACAAATTGCAATGAGTACCTACCTACTCCGAGAATTTGGAAACGGTACTTATGAAGGAATATTTCTCTATCTTACATCATAAAACGGAACGTTTATTAACTACCCAAGATGGCGACTGTGATTTGTCTGTCAACACATTAGAATTTAACATACAATTTAACAAAATGCTCAACAATCCGAATTTTGCGGATATATGTTGTCGACTCAAAATCATTATTTTTTTATGTTTTATTATTCAGGTAAGGTTTCAATCGAGTCTACCGTACCCCTTGACGAAATTATTAATATAGATAAATGAAAAGTTTTAAAGTCTTAACTTTTAAGTTAGTCTTAACTTTAAAGGTTATTATAAAGTTAATTTAGGGCTTAATTTACAAATTAATTTTATTTAGGCTTCGAAAGTGCTTAGTAATTATCTACTGTCAATCACAAGGTCGTAATCAGATCCCGTGGTCCCGTGGTCTCTCCCCGTGTTGGTCCGGGCTCCTTTGCAGAATAGACCATCTGCCTTTCTTGCCAGGCAGCTCGTAAAAGGCGAGCATAGGCTTATCATCACTAACACCGTGACATCTGACTAGGTGGTAGAGTTTCGCAGCGACTCGCCCGGATTGGTACCAACGCCTTACCTATTCCTGCCGCCATAACGTCATGACGTGTTCCGGTTCGGAGGGTAAGGTAGCCGGTAAACTTACTTTTGCTCGAGACCTACCATCCTGACCTCAGGTTGGCAACGCACCATTACCATCTTTGGTGTCTCTAGGCGGCGTGAATTTCTTACCATCAGGAAATCAGTCTGCTTGTCTGCCTTCCTATAACATAAAAAAAAAAAAATTCGGCCTTAAATACCATATACGGATATCAAACTGCAACATTGTTTGACTTCGTGCTGCAAAATTTTGATTTTGCCACACTGCTCTCGCGTCTGCGGCAATATTATAAGGTTACGGGTAGCACGTCGCCTCTGTGGTCTAGTAGTACGGCGTCAGACTTGACTTCATGAGGTCCCGGATTCGATCCCTGGGTCGGGCAACAAAAAAAATAGATTTTTTTTTTAAATAACGTTGCCGGGGATTGGATATGTGCCCAATTTGCGATAGGTTTGCCACCTATAACATTGTGGGGCTTAGTGTCTTCGGCTAGTCGTGGGTGCCCTGGTTGTGACTCTGCCTACCTCTTCGAGCGCGCAAACCTCTTAAATCGGCACAAATCGGAGCGTTTTACGATAGCACTGTGATATCCGCCTCATTCAACTTATAAATATTTAAATTTTTGAGACTTTTCCTATATTACTAATGGTAGTGTCATAATCCGGTCCGGAGGTAGAGATGTGTATTTATGTTAAAGGTTAGCTAACAAGCATACGGGTCTCTTGATGGTAAGAAACAACCGTGGCTTACACACAAAAAAGTTACATATGTATTACTGCCTCTCACTGGGATGTTAAACCATTTGTGCAAGTCTCATGTTCCGGAATATGACAAAGTCATTATGGTGGTAGGATTAGGTAGGACGGTGGATACACTCGGGAAAGTTGCTGTAGAGCACTCGACTTCCAGTGATTTGTTGATATTTTTTTTTATATAGGAGGAAGGCAAACAAGCAGACGGATTTCCTGATGGTAAGAAATTCACGCCGCCTAGAGACACCAAAGATGGTAATGGTACGTTGCCAACCTGAGGTCAGGATGTTAGGCCTCGAGCAAAAGTAAGTTCACCGGCTACCTTACCCTCCGAACCGGAACACGTCATGACGTTATGGCGGTAGGAATAGGTAAGGCGGTGGTACCAATCCCGGCAAGTCGCTGCGAAACTCTACCACCTAGTCAGATGGCACGGTGTTAGTGATGATAAGCCTATGCTCGCTTTGTACGCGCTGCCTGGCAAGAAAGGCAGATAGATGGTCTATTCTGCAAAGGAGCCCGTACCAACACGGGGAAAAACAATAAATAATGAACATATTATCTTAACCTACACTTGCCTCTTACGAGCTGACTGGCAGACAGATAGATGGTCTATTTTACACGGTGAGCCCGGACTAAAACAAGAAAGAAGATATCAGATAGACTTGCACATTGTGTTTTAACACTTTCCATAGCACCATGGGCATGAGAAGCACTGATATATCGTTTACGTTATCTACAGGCTACGAGTGTCTCTTACCAACAGCATAGCAGTGTGCTTTTTCACTGTATTTTTCCATAGAAAGGCGTTCTAGTTGTAAAACTTTACCTAATTTTATTTCAAATTTAATGTTTTCTTTTGCCGGTTTTAAATATGCCATTCCTTTCATGCCTTCAAAGGTAACCTTGAAGAGAAAATTTGTTTCCATCTTCCGAATAAAATTAAATTTGGGTGAAGTTTACGGTCTAGATGGATGTAAACTAACGTTTACAACCAGTATTTACAACTGTCTAGAACGCCTATTACATTTACATTGAAATCAGTTTTAAAACATTTTAACTAAAAACAAAAGAACAAATACTTACTGGGACATTCGAGTTCACATAAACGCTCTGGGCGGTAAAATGTGAGTTCTCCAACAGAATACAAATGTGGTACGAGCGAATATTAAATTCCGACAATTTTGCGTTGAAAAGCCCATAAATTATTTTAAATTTGGGTTTTAAATACTTTTGTTAAATGTGTATTAATCCGGCCATTTCTCGAAATATGCTTTTGTAGTGGTTTTAATGAAGGGTAAAATATATTTTAAATACAGGAACCGGATTTTCTGTAGCCCACTTTAATAATTAATCATGAAATTGGTTTTGTGAGTATTTCCCCAAATACGCGGAGAAAAACGATCTAAAGTTACGTTTTTCTAATTTTTTATGGTACACTTAAATAAAACGATCTAAAGTTACGTTTTTCTAATTTTTTATGGCACGCTTAAATAATTGATCATGAAACTGGTTTTCTGAGGTAACCCTTAAGGAGAAAAACGATATAAAATTAGTTTTTTTCTCACCTAACACTCAAAGTTTTTTAAGTGTCAAATTTTATAGTGGAAATTTTGTGATGGGTAAAAATGTTAAATTTGCGTGAGGGTACGTGACTTTTAGGATTACTCTTGAATCTCGATATAATGCGAATTGAAAATCGGAATCGTATGTGTTATTTTAGGTACTTTTGATCACAGTTTTAGCGGATTATAAACATTTAGTTACAAGTAAATTTAACGAATCCCATAAAATTATTTATTATTTACTATTAACTAAGTGTTAATAATGTGTTCAATACTATCTTAAATGACATACTCGATTCCAATTTCCAGTATTGCATGAATCGAGACTCAAGAGTAACCCAACTGATCAAAAATTCATAAGAAGAAGGGGGAGTAAAACCACTGAATGTTTTCGCCCTATTTCAATCAATCCTCTATTTGAATCGGCCATCTTCAAGCCAAAGGTAGCTAGAAGATCGATGTGCTTGCACTTAGCCCATTATTTTTTGTGCTCTAAAATAAAATCAATTAAATAAATATTATAATTGACCACATAAATTATAGTACTTTTAAAGCTAGTCGTGTAAAATTATTCACTAACTATTCCCAATATAAAAAAATGCACAACGTTCATAATTAAGTGCTTATGTGCATAAAGCTTATTTATACCCAAATCACAATACTTAATTGTTGATAAAATGTGACATACTACAGTGCTAGTTTCTAATACTAAAATAATTTACAGTAGAAAAGTCTTTTGATCTCATGTTTTTCTGTATATTTACAAATGAATCTCTATTGTCTTTGGTTCAACACATTACGCCTAAACAAATTTAACAGTTCCTCGACTCTTTTTATGTTGTCTTAATTAATGTCAGAATAAAGTTTTTATTGAAGAAAAACATTGTCGGTTTAGCGAAATATTATAAAATTTAAGAAACTGTTTAAAAACATTTGTCAGGTCTTTACCAATGTATATTTGGTGACCAAAGTAAGCAAAGTACCTAATTGTTTGTATTGGTGTCAGCTATACATTTTTTGTTATGGTATTGGAAGCCAAACAAGCAGGCTGATTTCCTAATTGTAAGACATTTAAATACTTAAATAGATACGGAAAAAGTGTAATAAATACAGTAGATCCAGTTATACACACATCTAGATATTTAGTTCATCACAAATAACATTAGGCGAGCACATAAACCTATCGGCCAAAGAGACGGATTTTGCATGGCTATTACATAAAACAAACAAAAATACTTATCGAACCTTCTTTTAAAGCTCCATTTGTATAAACTAATAGCTTTTACACCTCTCATATTAATAAAACCGCAATGTATCAACTGAATTAGTCTGTTTATTTCAAATAATTAATTTTAAATATAGTAATTGCTTTTTACAATATTTTTTTTTTAAATATGCATCACATAAAAAAATACCACGTTGGTCCGGATCTCTTTATAGAATAGACCATCTACTGTCCCGCTTGCAAGAGGTTAACATATTATTGTTACTAACAATAACAGTGGCGATTAAGTGCCGTCCATCTCGTCTATTCCTACCGCCATAATGACAATGTCATGTTCCGCTCTTGAATGTAGGGTAGACGACAGACTTGCACATTTGGCCTAATGCCACGCCACGCCAGATGAAGTTCTTAACAAAAAGATATTAAAGTTTACTATGGTCGAATTTCGACCACCAGGCGACCACTAGTATCTTTGAGTTGCTTGCAATGTTTAGCTATTTTATAATGATATCTTCGGTTAAAAATCTATTTTAAGTGAAACATTTTAAATTTACTGTCAAATTATTACTTATAATACGCTGTTTTATAATTTATGTCACTTTATTATTAAACTAGCTGCGCCCCGCGGTTTCACCCGCGTGAGTCCCAATCCCGCGGGAACTCCGGGATAAAAAGTAGTCTATATGTTATTCTGGGTCTTCAGCTACCTACATACCAAATTTCATCGTAATCGGCTTTGTAGTTTTTGCGTGAAAGAGTAACAAACATTTATACATCCATACATACAAACTTTCGCATTTATAATATTAATAGGATAAGACATTATTGACTTTCAAAAATTGTACTCACTTATTTTGAATAAAAGTCTCTGTTACATTCATCCTCTAGTTCCGCTGCTCAAAAAAACACTTATTGCAGAATTTCATACTGCGTTCTTCGTTACTTTTGTATAACCGGTTTGTCTTTGAGTTGTTGAGAAGGTGAGGTAGGACCTTTTCATTCCCTCAATGAAAAGCGAAAGATATAGTAATATCAAACATCGAATTACAACCTTGGCTTGTTCTCCGCCCACGATAAAAATGAAGGATCTATTTTTAGGAATAAAAAAACTAGCTTTTTTCCGCGACTTCGTCAGCATAATTACTTTGCACTTGGTTGCGATATTACTGGACGTTCATACTCATTTTCGCCATAAGTGATACCCCACTTTTTAAAATAAGACGTGTTTGAACCTTTCACTATTTGCATATTAAATTTCGTTAAAATCAGTTAAGTGGTTTAGCCATGAAAGAGTAACAGGCATCATGCAAACAGGCACACACAGGCAAACAGTTCACATGCATAGTTTTCTCAGTAATCGTCATCATTATCGTTGTCCTGATTTTGTCAATTATGTTTTTTTATGGACTAGGTACGATTTTTATAGAGGTTATTAATAAATCTAAAGAAAGTTTTTATAAGTAGGTACTTATTTACTTATTTTAGGTACTTATTATTTATAGGTACACAAATTACTTAATTAATTAAATTGTGTAGGTACACAAAGTACTTAAATTTGAAATCCTATAAAATAAATATTATGCTAGCTTAAACAGAATAGAACTAACACGCTAGCTCAAACAGAACGAAACTAACAGGTGAGCTTAAACAGAAAATAACTAATGGGCTAACTTAAACAGAACACAACTAATAGGTGAGCCTTAACAGAACAGAATTAATAGGCTAGCTTAAACAGAACTGAACTAATAGGCTAACTTAAACAGAACACAACTAATAGGCGAGCCTAAACAGAACACAATTAATAGTAGCCTATTAAACATAACAGTTTAACAGGTTTGTTAGAACAGAACTAGAAGGCTAGTGTTGTACGAAGGGTCCTCTGGTTTTATATCACAGCATTACCCATTCCTACCAACACAGCGTCAGTGCTCGCATTTGCAGTCTTTCATGCTTAAGAATAAGGTATCAGAGTTTACCATGTGACTAAAAGTCACAGCTGTATGAAAATGATACACCAATAACATCTAATCTTTATAACTCCCAGTTGTCTCTTACCATTAAGAGATTTGTTTCTACGTTATTTTAAAACATAATATCGAATATACAAAACAAAACACAACATATCCGCATAAAACCGCGCGGAATTCAATTGAATTAGTCCATCAATATCAGCTACTTAATTCTGGAAACTACCTGTAACAGGTATGGGATTGGGCGGATGAGGTAGGGCGGGCGGGACCAGGAGCAGTGCATTCGCTGCCACCGTACAGCGAGGACGTCACGCTCTTCGGACTTACGAGAACGAACTATAATAGTGAACAGTTTCAAAGTGTCTGTGTTCATGTACATAGTTTAAGTGTTAAGTGCTATATGAAAATAGCTTATCTATTAGGTAAGAGATTTTTTTCAGTATAAATAAAAAGTAATTTATTTGTAATAAAAAATACACATCGTCTAAAGACCTCAAAAGTGGTCATGTGCGTTGCCAACTTTTAGTTATTAAGGTTTTCGCGTAAAATTAGAGCTTATCACTCCAAAAAGGAACACAACAATGGCGAGCATTGTCACTACAGTGCCAAATACACCTAAAGCTCGCAAGACGAGTTTAAGCTAACTAAATACTAACACAGTGACTGAAATATGCTCTAGTTCGATGAGAATTTTCCCGATTAGCACCTTTTTCTATTTCTTCAATAACAGTGTTCGCCATTATCCTGTTCAATGAAGCTGCAGCGTGTGGACTTACATAAAGCACCATAAAATAATTCGCGTTAAACTTGTTTTCTTTTCATCTCATTAGCGATAACAGCACTAAACTCAAAAAAATCAACTGACCCCGACTAAACCTACATAAAATTTAGCTAAGAATATTCATAACCACAGATTTCAAACTAAAAATTCTGCAACGAAATCGGTTCATCTGTGCAAAAAGATTAATACCAGAGACAAACTTACAAAGATACAGACATGCCAAACTTAAAATACCCCTCTTTTTCCATCAGGAGTTAAATATGCTAAACTTTACGCATTAATGCTCTCTGTTTGTATGATTTACCTCAATATAATGTTAAAGTTCTTCAAACTATTCAAACATCCAGATATTTATCTAGTTATTTAAAATACAGCAAGATTTACAGTGTGTTAAAATTCAGTTGAAATGTTTGAACTTTGAAACAATGTTTATAATTAAATACCATGATATGGATTATTTATTACTGGCAAATACAAAAAACTGTTTGAATTATACATTTTACTAGATTTATTTCACCTTGCTAGTTCATATGTAAATTAACGTTTTTTTTATGATATTGGAAGGCAAACAAGCAGACATTTTTCCTGATGGTAAGAAATTCACGTCGCCAACTGACCAGGTGGTAATGGTGCGTTGCCAACCTGATGCCGGGATGTTACGCCTCGAGTTTACCGGCTACCTTGCCCTCCAAACCGGAATACGTCATGAAGTAATGCCGGCAGGAATAGGTAAGGCATTGGTACCAATCCGGGTGAGTCACTGCGAAGCTCTACCACCTAGTCAGATGTCACGGTGTTAGTGACAGTAAGCCTATGCTCGCCTTTTACGAGCTGCCTGGCAGGAAGGCAGATGGTCTATTTTACAAAGGAGCTGGACCAACACGGGTTGCGCAAAACATGGTTTTTTTTCTTTTTTCTTATTAATATAAATAATTATACACTGGTGGTAGGTTGCTATGGAGAAACTTGCCCAGGTGAACCACGGCCTTACCAATTCTGTTTGGCCTGTTCCAGTTTGCAGATTTGCATAATAGGCCTTACATATCTGTGGTGTTATAGCCCGCGACCAACTCCTACCACCAGGGGAGCCCTATGCTTGAGTAATGTTTAATAAAACATATATAACATATTATATAATAATAAAAAAATGAAAAGAAGGGAGTCATGTTTATTTTGTAAATTTATAAGCTGGCTCGAGTTTGGGATATTTCAAACTTAAGCACTACATAGCACTGATTGAGACTACAAACTGAAGCGAAAGAGTAAAGCGGTCGTACTAATTTAAATATGACCTTCCAAAACTATTAAGCACTTAGTTTTCAGGATGTTGTGAAATGAAACAAACATACACTTTTGACGATCAGTATGAGCTGTGGCGTTAAGCTCCTTGAATAACATTATCGACTATTTTACACTAAAAACGCAAAAATGTTGCCAAAATTTTGCACACACATGTATTTTTGGATATCTCTGCAAGTAGATTATACGTTTAAAACCAACATCGTGAACCAATTACTTTTATGCGTATTATGTAGAATAATAAAAAAATTTGCTGTGAAATACATGGAAAACAAATAATATCAAACAAAATGGCGGATTTGGAACAGCCATTTTGAATAATTCAAAATCCAATATGGCGGACTAATACTCATATTACAAGAGCACAATAGATTGCAAAAATATGATAAAATCAAATTAGGCATTCTAAATTCAAAATGGCGGATAAAATTTTTAAAAAGCATTTTGAGGCTAATTTATTTAGGCTTAAATTTAGCTTGGTAATGAAGTATGGGAATATTTCATACAAAGGGTTGCTGATTTGACGCGGTTCTCACTTGTTGCGCTGGAATTTAAGCGCTGCCGCGAATTTTAAGTCTTAGTTTATTTTGAATGCCTATTTACTTCATGAGCACAAAAACTAGGTCGTTGTTTAAATGCGGTTTGAAATAATGCCTAGCGGTGAGCCAGCAACAGGTCTAGGTCGCGTAAAAAACAGAGCCGGTTTAAGCAGTACCACCGCCCTGGACGAACAGTTTACAGCGTCCCCTAAGATAATGTAATAAATAAACTATCAAAAATACTTATTAAATTACATTTCCCTTTTTTTGCTTAATGTGGGAAATCGACAATGCTTTATGTTCGGTCTAAATGTTCGCTACGCAGCGCTCTACACTGGCGACATTACCTACTAGGAACATGGACATATCTTCGCATTCCAGTAAAACTTTTTTTTACCTAAAATTTTATGTTCTTTTTTAAAAAATACACCCTAATTTTACAGATGCGAAACGTAGATATGTAATTCTCGAGATCGTAATCTTTTTAGAGTAAATTATCTTATACGTCATTAAGGCAATAGTAAATACTTACTTTTGTATATCACCATATTTGACCCTGACGTTACTTTTAATAAATAATAAATAAATAAATAATAAATAAATATCCCTGGACAAATCACACAAATTGAATCTAACCCCAAAGTAAGCAAATTATATGCTTGTGTTATGGGTGTTAGTCAACGAT
>NJDD01004369.1:16473-29538 GCA_002245505.1 Calephelis nemesis
ACCACCGCCTTATCTGTTCCTACCGCTATGACGTCATGATGTGTGCCGGTTTGGGGGGTAAGGTAGCCGGTAAACTTACTTTTGCTCGAGGCCTAACATCGCGGCCTCAGGGTGGCAACGCACCATTACCACCTTTAGTGTCTCTAAGCGGCGTTAATTTCTTACCATCAAGAAATCCGTTTGCTTGATTGCCTTCTAATGTCATAAAAAAATACACATGATAAAAAAGAACCAACTACACCTGTTTCGTTAGGCACCATCTCGCCACTTAGTATATTTTTGTTTGTAAGATGGCAAATCATTGATAACAATTTTTCATGAGCAAAAAAATTATACACTATTAAGTCTAACTCCAAAACCAATAGTCGACTCATTATAAAATTAATATGGGACCACCTCGGAATCATTACCTAAATTTCAAAAAAATAAACTGGGTAGGCTACTGGCCGAGTAATCGCTTAAAAACATATAAAAAACTAGCTGCGCCCCGCGGTTTCACCCGCGTAAGTCCCAATCCTGCGGGAACTCCGGGATAAAAGTAGCCTATATGTTATTCTGGGTCTTCAGCTACCTACATACAAAATTCCATCGTAATCGGCTTTGTAGTTTTTGCGTGAAAGAGTAACAACATCCATACATACAAACTTTCGCATTTATAATATTAATAGGATGTTTTGAAAACCTACTCCTTTTTTAGAATCGGTTACAAACAGTAATACACTAGAAAGAGATGAAAGCTTGTACGTATTACTGCAGGTTTATTCACTAATCCACATACCGACACAAACAATTGCACTGTTACTGATCCATTCTCTGGTTCCACTGAAATCCATGACTAAGCACTACTAAAACAAAAGCACGGGTGTTCCGGGTTTACTGCTACCACTATGCCTGTTGCTCTTAGCTTTCTTAAGCTGGGTTCTCATTAGCGTGTTTGTAATAGGAGACAATACAAGGCTTAAGTGTTCGCGAAGACGAAAATGAATTTTGCTCTAGCAAATTTACCCTCATGTCAGATAACACTGTGCTGATATAATTCTATATGTAAAATATTAAATAGTTCAAAATAAATTTTACATACATATCTTCACGCCAAGTCCTTTACAAGGTAGGCAGAGAGTATCGAGTAACCAAACCCCACAATCCTGACAAACCTGTCTTGCTTCCTTCACATTCATTACCCTTTTCATACAAACACGCCGGTTTCGGAGACTCTTGATACCACCCTCGGATAATATCCGATTGATCTGATCTTGAAATGTCAGCCTTGGTCTCCCCGGGTACCTACATCCATCCACATTCGCAATGTATATCTGCTTTGTCAATCTTTCATCTGTAAGTAAATTTTAGTATGTAGATTAATGCGAGGTCTTCACTGTCACTACATAGTAGAAAACAAAGTTGACTCTTCTGTTACTACGTATATTTGTATGATTAAATCTTTAAAAATTAGCAACGGATTTTGATGCGATTTTTTTAATGGATAAAATGATCTTTCAGGTTTCAATCAAGGTTGATATATATAAACTGATATAGTATAATATATGTGCGAAGCCGGGGCAGGCCGCTATTTATTTTTATGTCTTATTTTAGCATTACTATATTCATTTAAAATGTTAATTTTGATCGTTTGTTTATTTATGTAAGTAAGTATCATCACGCTTATATCCCCAAATTGATAGGCAGAGTTGGCAGAAAGTGGTACAAAGTTAACCTTTTAGATAACTTTTACTTGTCCAAACTCGGAGGACGTTGTTTCTTTTACAAAATCGACAAAACACATTTTAAGTTGCTCTAACCAGGAATCAAACTCGAAAACGAGGTCTGGGTCACCAACACTACAAAACCACATAAACGATTATAATATTTTACAAATGCTTATTTGTGTAATAGCAGTTCCGGTGAATTTTGTTCCACCCGTTCAGTTTGTATGGGGAAAAACAAAAGGTTGTTTGTCCTAGTTTCGGCGTAGTCTAACGGGATAAAAAGTATCCGTTGTCCTTTTTCTGGTTCCAAACTACCTCCTATTCAATTTTTAGCTAAACCAGTTTAGTAAATTTATCTTGAGTTATAAAAATATTCTTTGATATATGTACGACGTATAATATAATATGAAATAGTTAGCTTGTAGACGATTCTCTTCATGCTCTTAGATTACAATCCAAACGGATTTTTTTAAAAGTACTACAAAATAATAAAACAACCAACACATTTTTTTTTAATACAAGACTAGAACTTTATAACTTAGTTATATTAAGAACGATAACTGTACAAACTTTCTAGAAATTGACAAATCATTTAATATAATATGATAATAGTAATATTTTCCCGCTTGTTGGTCCGGGCTCCTTTGAAGAATAGACCATCTGCCTTCCTGCCAGGCAGCTCGTAAAAGGCGAGCAAAGGCTTACTGTCACTAACACCGTGACATCTGACTAGGTGGTAGAGTTTCGCAGCGACTCACCCGGATTGGTACCACCGCCTTACCTATTCCTGCCGCCATAACGTCATGACGTGTTCCGGTTCGGAGGGGAAGGTAGCCGGTAAACTTACTTTTGCTCAAGGCCTAACATCCCGGCCTCAGGTTGGCAACACACCATTACCACCTTTAGTGTCTCTAGGCGGCGGAAATTTCTTACCATCAGGAAATCCGTTTGCTTGTTTGCCTTCCAATATCATAAAAAAAAAGATAACCGATACCAATTTTCTTTTATTTTGTCTTTTATTAATTGTCTTAATAATGACTATAAATTTGCCGGTTTTTCCAATAAATATATTATATTTTTTCATAAAACAAGTACTAGTTGCAGTGTGACCAACGTATTTGTACCTAAACAGTGGGGTTAGGTGTGACGTTTAATATTTCCGTGTTAACAATGTATCTAAGAATAGCGATTCCTTTAGCAAAATAATAATAAAAGAAGGGTTGCACTCCGGGAGTGCCGGCAGAAGTGAAAACTTGAATATTAACGTTGTGCATTTTTGATATTTTGGAATGGTTAGGGAATAATTTTGCACAAATTGTTTTATCAGTATGAAAGTACTATCATTTCTGTGGTAGAATATAATAGTCTTGTGCTTAATCGGACATTTTTGGGTTTGCACTGTAATCGTACAATCCGTAAAATGTACTAGTACACCTTATTAGTACTACTAGTACATACGCTACCTACTAGTACGGCCACTTCATGATTTACCTCGGCCAGTTAAGTATTACTTATGAGATATAGTATGATGAAATATTTAATTTTTCAAACTTATACATAATTCAATTCAATATAATATCTTCAGGCCCATATCCCTGAAGAGGTAGGCAGAGGCACAACCAGGGCACCAACGACTAGCCGAAGACACTAAGTCCCACAATGTGATAGGTGGCAAGCCTATCGCCAACCGGGCACATTTTCCAATCCCGACCAAAATTTTTTTTATTAGAAAAATCCAATTTTCATTTTTTTGGCCGACCCGGGATTCGCACCCGGGACCTCATGCAGTCAAGTCCAACAACTGAACCGCTAGACCACAGAGGGGATTATATAAATATAATATAAACGTGTATATCGATTTTCCTTTTACTATAATTTCCTTTGTTAAACTTACAACTTTTTTGAAAATAGCTAAAAGTTTTCACAATGTTGTACTGTAATTTCTATTAACTGAAAAACTATGATATACCTACAAGTAGCAAACAAATTAAAAGATGTTTTACTAAACTAATATCTGTTTTATCTACCACAAACTGTTTTTCATGATTGTTTTACACTCACTCGTACTGGTATTATTCATTGCGAATCCTATACTCTTCGGAAAAATGCAAGCAATACAAAAACAGCAATGAATCTACGTTTTATTTTATATCTCGCGCAAGCGCCCTGCGCCGTCTTATTCGCGCAAGCACCCTGCGTCGTCTTATGCGCACAAGTACCCTGCGTCGTCTTATTCGCGTATGCGCTGACGCGAATGTAAAATTTTACCCATTCCAAAAAAGTACGCCGCTAAAGAAGTTTTCACTTCAAAAATTACTTTCACTCTCGGTGCTTACACTACTGAAATGATGATGAACTAAAAACTGACGACACACAGTGACGTTTTACGAAGTATCGTTTTAGTTCCAATTTTGAATACTGGACTGTTAAGATGGCGGCACTTTACGTACTTCTTAATATTTGTTAATAAAAAATAAATGGTATTCAGACCTTTTCAAAGTCTTCTGCCAATAACTTAAATACCTACTTTCTTTCTACATACGTACTACTCGTACTTTAGTACAAATCTAAAGAATAAATAATCTAAGGGCTTTGCGGTGAATTCTAATAATAAAGTCCACAATAGCCTATGGTCATTCCTAATCTTCGATTTTGGGATAAAGCCAAAACTCGGATTAGAATTCCCAAATCTCTTTGTAGTCCAACTCGAGTAACAAGTTGATCCAGTTAGTATAGCGCTTCTCAAACTGAGGTCCCCAATTAATTTTTTTACCAATATTGACAGTGTATGCGCTGAGATTTCCAATAGCTTACTATTATCCAAGATTCAAGAGGTATGTTTGTGTAAAACCGTATAATAATAACAAGTAACTAATAACAATATCACTACATAGTACAAAACAAAGTCGCTTCCCATGTCAAGGGACATATTTGTTTGCTTAAATCTTAAAACTTCCCCACTGGATTTTTTTAATAGATAAGTAGAGTGATTGAAGAGAAAGGTTGATATGTATATTTCATAACCGAAGCAGGGGCGAGCTGCTAGTAAAGACATAAAATACAATGACACCAAAATGTTGTGTGATACTTTAGTGTCCGTTTAACCGTGTAGCGTGACAATGACGCCAATATAACGTGAATAATAATAATTATAATGCTGATATTGTGGTTTTTTGATATGAAACTAGATAAATAAATTATACGATAACGTTATTTTTATATGTATCTAAACTATGCAATAAATTAATAATCTTTAACAAATGTTTTTGTAAAATAAAATTAATTATGCAGAGAAAATACTTTAAACTTGCCAAAGTTTCTAAGTTTGAGCAACCCTGACTTAGCTGAATCAGTAAATTATCCGCCAAATATTATTCAACGTTTAGTAAATCTTGAATTGTTTGCATTTATATTTGTTTGACGGTTGTTTGCAAATAAATTTAAGCGCTGAATATATTGTATCTTCATAAATACTGTGTAACTGACGATTCTGGTGTAACTTGAATTAATAATCGTATTGTAATCGTTAGATTTGTAGGGTTGTCAAAGAGATATATGTTATGGTTAACTGAAATGTTCATATTAAATCCTATTAATATTATAAATGCGAAAGTTTGTATGTATGAATGTATGGATGTTTGTTACTCTTTCACGCAAAAACTACAAAGCCGATTACGATGAAATTTGGTATGTAGGTAGCTGAAGACCCAGAATAACATATAGGCTACTTTTTATCCCGGAGTTCCATCGGGATTGGGACTTACGCGGGTGAAACCGCGGGACGCAGCTGTATAATAATTTATTAGTACATTATGTGATATACCCTTAACCTTTCTTGCAGATTTCAACTAGATTTGCATGTAGCTGGTAAAGCTTTACCTATAGCTGGCTTAGTAAAATAACCGAAACATACTTGATGGAAAATGAGTGAGAATCGACAGCGGTACTGAGCTGAATCACTTTTCTTGGAAACACTCAAATTGTATTACTAATACTAGCCACAGTCATGTTCTAGCTATTTTCCACTTATCGAAATAAGATTTTATGATCAATTTGGGATATAAAATTAAACTTTTAAAAAACTTTGATTTTTATTAGAATCCGCGTCATTACCCACAATTTATTTCAAAATCAAATAGCAAACAAGTCTAATTCTGAAATCTATTCTGAGTCTAACGCTAAAACTTTCCGTTTACACTTGACCGATTTTAAAGACGAAAATTGAAACATAATGAAATTCGGAGAAAAAAAAGGCGGTAGTAGTTATGAACTTATAAAGACATAAAAATAAGCGCACGCATAAAACTTGCTTCTTATATATCTTGACATTTCGAGAAACGTTTAGTTAGTCATTTTCATGACACTATTATAATCAGATTATTTACTAAAATACGAGGACCAGAAACATTCTGCAACCTGTTATGGATCATTCAAATCAACTAAAATAAAAATGCCATGTGAAGTAATTTGTTTTAGTAATTGAAATAATAGTTTTAATTTTTTTGCGCACTCACTAAACTAACTTTATATTATCGATATCTTATACTATCTTATACTAATCGACTATAATATCCGGACTAATCTGACATCTCTAAAACGCTTTATCTCTTGTCTGTTTATTTCATTTGAAAAAATAAGTTTGGTTTATAAACAGGACAATTATGACCATTATTTGTTTTTGACTTTACGACTTTCTTGTCAATTTTCTTTAAAAAGGTTGTTTATACACCGAAGTTTAGTTTCAGTTAAATTTTAATATTTAAATATCTTTATCCTAAATATTAATAATACTCAAGAGATATGACTCTATTTGTATAATCATTTAAACTATTTAATTTTCTAAAAAATATAGACGTTGCCCCGGAATTAATATGTGCCCGTTTTGCGATAGGCATGCCTTTCACATTCACATCATATTGTCGAACTTACTTTCTTCGTTAGTCGTGGGTGCCCTAGATGAACCTCTGCTTCCTCTTTGGGAACACGGACGTGAAAATACTTACTTACAAACAATGAAGTCCTTTATAAGAATTCCATTATAAGCAATTACAATTTCATTACTTTAGACTTTTGTAACAAAAGGCTAAAGTAATGCTGCTGCACTGCTGCTGTGCAGCAGTTTAACATTAATAGTAGATTGGTGTGCAGCAACTTGCTCGGATCTAACTCTTAGCTATTCCTGCCACCATAATGAACTGTCGCGTTCCGGTTTGGAAAGAAACCTTAGGATAGCGACGTATCTGTTAGATGTATGGTGTCTAGGCCACGGTTGTCTTGTAGGAGATCTTCTGGCGAGTTATATGTTTGTTTGCTGATGTCTCACATAAAAAACACCACTTTTGTGTTTTATGTATAATATATTTAATATCGTAAGTGGTAAAAGAGCATATACGCGTCACTATTCCGGATTTTTGTTTCACGCTATAAAGCTTAGTCACTGATAGACGAAACAAGAGAATTTATTGTTTACAGATTCACTCTGTTTATGTTACGGATGTTTTAAGAAACGTGCTTAAAATATTAACCTTGAATGTATTTTGTGCACGAAAAAATCATAACTCTTCTTCTTAACAAGCTAATTTATTACGAACTAACTAATCCAATGACTGCGCTCGCGCGGCAAATTTATTGCTTTTTAACCTACTTGAAAGAGAGAGAGTGTGTAATGTTAATGTATGTATTTGTTTTATTTTGTGGTTACTCTGCCAAATAAAGATTTTAACAGTTCTTATTTTGGTAGATCATATCTTTGAGGTAGTTTGTGTTAACTTACTAATAATTGTTTTTCCACTTAGCTTGCAAGGGGCACTCCTGCAAATTGTTAGTACCGCATTACATATTCCTACTCTCGTAATTTCAGTGCTGGATTTTGTTATGTTCCAGTCTGCGTTAGTCAGTAAATTTATCCGAGCTTGAAATCACAGTCTCGTCTTGATATCCACTGTCAATGCATAAAACCAATCTGTATTTCTGCCTATCGGAAAATTCGTCTTTGCCTTACGGTAATATAAAATTATGTAACTGGATTTTTTATTAATGTTATATAATATATCACCACGTCTTCTTCCGATCTAAATGATAAGACCTGATCTTTACTTAATATAAAATTTCGTAATTAGGTAACGGATAAGTTGCGCTTCTCAATGCTACGAAAAACTTATTCGTAGCGCCACGCTACGAATAAGTTTTGAATAATGAAAGTACCTTTGAACGTAGGTTGCTACTTACAACTTATGCAGTCGGCAAATGTTTCGATTTCACCCTTAGGGACGTCTGCAAAATTATTCATGGGTAGGAACAATGGGGTACTAAGTTATTTACTTGACTTAAGACTTAAACAATATGAACAAATATTTATTTGGGCGAATTGTAAGGCACAGTAAGCTTCCACTGTTTACTTAGTACTTGCCTATTTAAAGGGAAACAATACAATAAGTATTTGTTGCCCAGTTTCAATTTAAAGTTTCGCTCTCCCACGCGTGCCTTAAGCTATGCCCGCCTTAAAATTCATTGTTTTTTATTTTATTTTTTATGTAAGAAAATAGGGAAGAAGCACATGCCTCTTCTGATTACGATGGTAAGTTATTAGCTTGACCTATAGACATCATTGATGGTATATGTGACTCGCTGTCCTGTGGCCGGGATGGCTAGCGTACATGTCCAACTACATCGACCAACTGCGAGGCTCGGGTTCGATTCCCAACGGGGGCAGCCATTTGTGTAATGAACATTTATATGTTTACATTTCCGGGTCTGGGTGTTTATTAAATTTATTCTGGTACATATTTAAGTATTTATATGTATTAGTATAGTTGACTAACATATACACCCTGACTTTTTAATCACCATCCAAATTTTAAGTGAAATTAAACTTAAGTGAAAATAATCAAATACGTGTTTTTTCTTTTAGTATCCCTCAATACTAAATATTAAGATATGACATCGCAAATATTGATGTTTATGGGCAGCGCGCGCTCCGTACCTACGCGCTGAGTGGTCTGACATGCTATATAGCTACCTTCTAGATACCTATTTTTTCATAAATGGACTTATCTATAGATACTTTATGCCCAGAAAAAAAATTGGATGGTGATAAAAAAATCTTGCTGTATAACACAAGCATATACTTACTTTCGGGTTAGATTCAATTTGTGTGATTTGTCAAAAAAAAATATTATGCAAATCTACCGGCTACGCTCCCCCCGCGGGCCGGAACATGACAAAATCATTGTGACGGCAGGAATAGGCTGCCCAGCACTCTACTACTAGGAGTACATTTGGTAATAATATTTTTAACCACTGCTCGCCTCTTTTGAGCTGTCTGGCAGAATGGCAGATGATTCATTTTACTCAGCAGGCCTGGACCAATACAGTATTAATTTAAAATTAAAATTGGTTGATCCACTTTAATATGAAAACGGAACATATACCTACGTTTTCGGACTTATTGAATTTTGGGAATTAAAAAACGACCAGCCTCGTCAATTGTAATTTTATAGAAAAGTCCTGTGCTGTAGCTTGCCTATATTTTTTCCATCGCCAAAACTTTCGCCTATATATTAGCACAGTTAGCCTAAGATCCCAACCATTTGATATCAACTAGCAGTCATAACTTTCATGTCTTTAGGCTACAGTTATCTCTTACAATATTATACACTAGCTGCGCCCCGCGGTTTCACCCGCGTAAGTCCCAATCCCGCGGGAACTCCGGGATAAAAAGTAGCCTATATGTTATTCTGGGTCTTCAGCTACCTACATACCAAATTTCATCGTAATCGGCTTTGAAGTTTTTGCGTGAAAGAGTAACAAACATCCATACATACAAACTTTCGCATTTATAATATTAATAGGATGATAAAAATATAACAAATCCCGTCACGAATTTCTAGGTACTTGTCATTGTGGAAACCTCTGGTCGGACACCATAAAACTTGATAACTTGGAACTGAATGTTTAATTTTTGCATGTTTTTACTATCATATGGCGTTTTTTCAAAATCCAGCCACTTTAGAAGACACCAACCCGTAGAACCCTTTTAAACCTTGTAACTTTCAAAAACATATGGCTAAAATTTTTAATCATCTCAACTTAAAAGCATATGATGGAATTTTTCAGATTTGATAAAATAAATAGGGTAAGCCAAATTACTAATATATATATATATCTATCTTAATATATATAAATCTCGTGTCACAATGATTGTCCTCAATGGACTCCTAAACTACTTAACCGATTATAATAAAATTCGCATACCATGTGCAGTTCGATCCAACTTGAGAGATGGATAGCTTACATCTCAATTTTATGATAAAAAACATACCGTCCGAGCGAAGCCGGAACAGGCAGCTAGTTGTGTAATAAGAAAGAATAAGTAAAAACCACGATGAGATTATTTTTAATATTTTACTCGGTTGACAACTGGCGATATTATTTCCACAAAAAGTTGCCCGTTCTAACAATTTTTCACCTAACTCAATAACAAAGTTTTGGATCCGTCGCGCATACTGTTTTGAACCAAAAGCAATCAAAATTGTCTTATTTCTTTTATGTCTTCGTAAAGAAACTTATTAATTATATTTGGAAAAACACGTTTATATTGAATATTTTATGGAAGCGAATGAAAGTTCGAAAGTTTTACAGCAACTGATTGAAACTTGGAGAAAGGTAGTAAAATAAGTGAAATTGTTTAACAATTAGATTTTAATTAAACTGAAAACAAAGCAAAGGTCAAAATTATTTCAAATCTGTAATGTTATGATGCTTTTGATAGAATTATGTTAAATTATTAAACTTGGAGAAAAGAAATAAAAAAGTGAAATCAAGAAACTGATTTCACTCACTTGAAAAGTGAAATTGTATATATTTTTTATTCTACTTCTTTACAATACAGTTTATGTAACATTTAGGTTCCGTATTTGGTTAATTATTTCTGATGGTACCTCAATAAAATGTTAAATAAGTAAATCGTATTGTGGAAAAGTACAAGACTCCGTTTTAAAAAAGTGTGCATATAATTGATAGTACTTTAATTATATAACTAAGCTCACTTCTTACATTTAATCTAGTTGTAATTTGTACATGGTTGGACAGTCCTGTTACGTCTGTGGAGTCTCTTAACCACGGTTGTATTTTACCATCAGGAGAGATATAAGCTTGTACGCTCATCTCTTAAAAAAATATATGACAAAACAAAAACAATATGTGACATACATAAAGGAGATCTGTAAATCCCTGTAACGTTCAAAAGTACCCTCTAGTTCCAGACAACCTCATGGCTTAGTGGATTTGTTCCTCTGTTTGTAAATCCCGGAAGCTTATTACGGATTCTGTGGCACTGCAAAATGCACTGCTCATTTTATTTCTATTTACCCGCCAATATAAAATATATCATCAGCACTCACATACAAAATGTATGACTAAATTAATGTCTTGCTTCACTTGGTACATACATTGATTGATGTGTGCGTGTACTAGCGTACACTCGTAAGAACTGAAGAAGTGAAATTTCTTTGTGTCGTTATTTTTCAAAAAATAATTTACTTTATGCAACTTTACAGAAATTGGTTAAATAAAGTTTATTGCCAATCCCTACTCCGCTGGAGAAAGTATACTTCGAATCACGCGTGGTAGGGATAAGAACAAAGATGGCGCGTAACGGAAAAATGTAACGCGTAACGAAAAAATGTTACACTAATTTTTTTTCAAGCTCGATAAAGAAGTTTCTCTTCAAAAATTGATACATTTCTTACACTGAAAAATCACTTGCGTTAGCCGTGAAGCTTGGTCTAAAATGTACATTAAGATTAATGAACATACTCTCTTGTTATTTACATAAACATTATTTCAAACCAGACATATACTTGATGGACCAACAACCAAAATCTTTAACAACTTGTGTAGATTTCCAAACTTATTGCACTAGTCTATGCAACATTGACAATGGTTTATACTAAAATCATTGATCAGAATACTTCTTATTACTCTAAATCCTTTTTTTTATGTTATAGGAAGTCAAACAAGCAGACGGATTTCCTGATAGTAAGAAATTCACGCCGCCTAGAGACACCAAAGATGGTAATGGTGCGTTGCCAACCTGAGGTCGGGATGTTAGGCCTCGAGCAAAAGTAAGTTTACTGGCTACCTTACCCTCCGAACCGGAACACGTCATGACGTTATGGCGGCAGGAATAGGTAAGGCGGTGGTACCAATCCGGGCGAGTCGCTGCGAAACTCTACCACCTAGTCAGATGTCACGGTGTTAGTGATGATAAGCCTATGCTCGCCTTTTACGAGCTCCCTGGCAAGAAAAGCAGATGGTCTATTCTGCAAAGGAGCCCGGACCAACACGGGAAAATCCTTATTTATCTTTATACAGCTCCTTAGCTGTAACACTAGCAGTGATGACATATGGAGTTGAGACTTGGCCGTTTTATGTTGGCTGTGTCTGGTCAAAGTCGCGGGGAGTCCTATGTCCAGCAGTGGACGTCCTCCGGCTGACGATGATGATGATGATGATAGCACGAACATCTTGCGTTTTCGAAAAGTTTAGTCGAAATGTTACGTATTTTCGACGAAAACTTAGAAACGGAGGTTGAACCAGCGGCCCTAGCGGACGTAAATGAAACTGAAAAATCAAAGCCAATGATTTTGATGACTACTCTTACGGTAACGTGGTGAATAAGTTATGCAAATTCTACCATTTTCAAGCAATAAATTAGATCAAAACTTTGATTGGGATTATTTAAGGATTTTTTTACAATTTAATAAACTACTACTTGATCCAGAAAACACTGTTCTGTAATATACATTACTTAGTTATATGCAATACTCCATTATCTATTTTTATATCTGCTAAAATGATTAAATTAAAAAACATAATAACGAATCGCCTATGTGATCAAGCGGTTCAGTTGTTGCACTTGACTGCATGAGGTCCTGGGTTTTATTCCCGGGTCAGGCAACAAAAAGAAAACTGGATTTTTCTAATTAAAAAAATGTTGCTTTGGGATTGGATATATGTCCGGTTGAGCGATAGGCTTGCCATCTATCACATTGTGGGACTTAGTGTCTACGGCTAGTCGTGGCTGTCCTGGTTGTGCCTCTACCTACCACTTCTGGGATATGGGCGTGAAGGTACTTACTTACTTGCTTACGTAATAACGGCTAAGCAGTTTTGCAGTACGTGATCGTAATTCAAAAGACCGACACTAGATGAGTGATACGATATTTTAAGACTTATCGATGGAGAATTATTTATTCAATTACATCAAAAATTCTCACCCGCGCGAGAGCTCCAATCGACTTTTAATTTTCGCAACTCTTGCTACTCGAATCCCCCGTGTTGGTCCGGGCTCCTTTGT
>NJDD01004369.1:35288-54156 GCA_002245505.1 Calephelis nemesis
AGGGTAGATAAAGAGCGTAACATTAAGATTAGTAACAGAATTAGTTAATTATATAAATACCGCATCCAGATATTAAACCGATCCAATATTTCGTTCAATCTAAGGACCTCATAAAAACAAAAACATACTACAAAAATTGATTTTTATTATACATACATATACAAACCGCCTCGTTGGTCGAGTGGCTAACGTACACGCTTAACTACATCGACCAAAACATGAGGCTCGGGTTCGATTCTCGACGGGGGCAGGCATTTGTGTGATGAACATTTAGATGTCTGCATTTCCGGGTCTGGGTGTTTATTAAATTTATTCTGGTATCTATTTAAGTATTTCTTTGTATTAGTATCGTTGACTGACACCCATTACACAAGCATATAATTTGCTTACTTTGGGGTTAGATTCAATTCGTGTGAGTCGTCCAAATGATATTTATTTAAAAAGAAACAAACATATACCTTCATTCTAAGTCCCTAACAACGTAGGCAAGAGAGTACCGAATGCCAAAGATTATGATTTTTATATTCATTATTTTTAATCTAGTAGTCTAAATTGCTAAGGGTAGCGGTATATGCGGCAAATTTTCGCAAGAGGTTTAAGGTCCTCGCCTAAAAAGGCATCGCTAAAATCTCGCCCAAAAAAAAGTGTCGTGATCCTAAAGATAATTTTTATGAATATCTTCAAGAAATTATTTTTTTTCAAGCACCCCTTTTAATAGAAAGATTTAAATAAAAAAAATCAAGCCCGCTGTGAATCTTCTCAGTGACAGGCCACGTTTCGATCCCGTCCTAGATTTTAAAATTATATAGACTCGTCACAAGAATAGCAGGAGAATATTAGGCGCTATTAAATACATTTTATATAGATTTTTTTATATTAATTGTATATTGGATCCATGGATTTTTGGAACTCGTCGAACATTGAACCATTTAATATATCGTTTTAGTAGATAATTCAAGTACTTCTAGATTAGTTGCCAGACGTAATTGATTGATGCCAGGTTTTATTGAACATAGATTAATAAACATATTGCTATTAATTATTAAACTTTAGAATGATTTTAGTTAATTTGTCTTCAATCATATAAAAATATATAAATAATAAATATTAATAATAAATAAATATACCTAAGTAAACAAAATCAGTAACACAAATTCAATCTAACCCCAAAGTAAGCAAATTATATGCTTGTGTTATGGATGTTAGTCAACGATACTAATACATAGAAATACTTAAATAGATACCTGAATAAATTTAAAAACCACCCAGACCCGGAAATACAGACTTTTTCCCTAGATCACCGCATCTCATGTGAATGGTTGGTCCAATTTCGCTCTGTTTTGTTATGTTAATTACTCAAAAGACTCTTGTCATGGAAAGAAAAAGTTGAACGAAACATTAGAAAATAAAAAAAAGAAAACATGGTTTCTACATAACTCAATTGATTCTCATAATTCAGTAGTCCAAATTGAATTTCGAATGCAATATTTATAGTAAGAGCCTAACCACACAGGGCATTTTATGCGCGACGCTACTCTTACGTAGAAATTTATGTTATGTCCACAATATATCGCGTTTTACGCACGTCAATCAGATAAATTTGTTAAATTTTATTTTTATAAATTATATTGTCAATTTTTTTTTTGATAAAATAGTTAATTATTTTTGCAACATAGCACATTTACCAACTTTCTTAAAACATCAAACTATAATTGTATATCGGCCACGCAATATGTCAAAAAAGCCAACACATCCATCAAATACCTAAATCGTCACTATAGCGTCCCCTTCAAATGAAATTATTTTATATATCTTCAGTTGTAAAGTTCTAACGATGCTATAAAAAGTGAAACCGGTTAGCTAAATTATGCCATAATGTTTTGAACAAAGTGTTTTGTGTAAAAGAAAGCGTCATAAAAACTAAACTCTTTCAAATAGAAAAAGAATTTTTGAAATCGGTTTCGCAAATGACGAAGAATATAGATTAACATTCATAAAACGTTGATGCCTTCGAAGACGGAAACATTTCCGTCAGATAAAAGTCGCCGTACTGGGTAATGACATGAGTGCCTTGTTTTTTTTTAATGTTTTCCATCGTATACTTGTGTCACGGTCAAATCCTTATAATATTTTAAAAATAAAATCATAGGTATACAATTAAACGACCATTCTTTAATCAGACTTGCTTGAATATATTTTAAAAAAAATAACAGAATTTCCTACATATACTAATAAATAAATAATAACAAATAAATATACATAGACAAGCATACAAATTGAATTTAACCCCAAAGTAAGCAAATTATATGCTTATGTTATGGGTGCTAGTCAACGATTCTGATACATAGAAATACTTAAATAGATACCAGAATAAATGTAATGAACACACAAACCCGGTAAATTAAGACGTCTAATCTAATCACACGAATGCCTGCCTCCGTCGGGAATCGATCCTGAGTCTCGCGGTTATTCGATGTAGTTCGGCGTACTACACTATCCACTCGACCAACGAGGCGGTCAATACTACACGTGCCTCTATACTTATCTATACTTTAGGTCTATACTTTAACCATGGAACAAAGTATCTCGCACATCATAGTCTGACGAACCCGAGTAACTACCAAAATCGTTGCTTGGACTCTCCTACTACAAATTTTAATAGCACATTATATTATAAACGAGCAAAAAACCTTCTAGATTTTTATCCAAAAACCATCTGCATTTGCTGCCGCTGCACACCCGAGCGGTATGCGGATTTCAACATTGAAATATCACTACAAGAAGATATGTGACAGTGTGACATTAGCCTTAAGATCTTAATATCACTACATATATATCTTTACGCCAAGTCCCTTACGGGGTAGGCAGAGAGTATCGAGTGCCAAACTTTACGATCTTAACAAACCTGTCTAGCTTTCTTCACATTCATTTTAATGTCACTTTTGCCTTAAAGCAACTTTTAAGTCGTCACATGACAGGTAGGCGTTTTATAACAAAAACTGTTCTCTTGTTTCACACAACAAATTTAAGTACTTAAGGTTATCTAAACATAGATATTCTGAATCCAAATATATGAAAATGTATTGAACTTTGATTCCTCTATAAATACCGCAAATGCAGTGTGCAGTGAACAAAGATTTGACTAAATGAACTCTTGCCAATCCAAATCTGCACAAAAGCTGATAATGCTTCGGAAATACGTTAGATATTTGAAATGAATTTCTGAATCATTAATCATATGAGGCATGTTTTGGCATTCAATTTAATGCTATTATGATGGAACATGTAGACTAACTACACTAAGTGCTGAGTGACGTTTTATTTATTATTGTTTATTAGTAAATTCTGCACAATTATTAATTTAGTTTTTTTTAGTCAGTATTGTACATAAATATGTGACTACAAACTTTTACTGCGAAAAAATATTTCGTTCTCATCACTAACCACAAAAAATCAATTCAACGTGTATACGAAGCCAAGAGCAATAGCTTGTATCTTAATAACATACTATATTACGCACTTAACTATCAATTGTCGAAATAAAAACTATCTGTTAAATGAAATGATGAAAATTTACCGATTTATACTCAACAAAAAACCACTTCAGAAGTCATAGCTTTAGATTTATTGTGGATATGGAATGAACGAGATTTTCGGGTCAAGAGTGAAACGTATCTTTTATGAGTGCGTACTAGCCCGAGATCTCGAACAGCCAGACTTTTTATAAAATCTAAAAGTTTCACAGTGCAGGCTCCTTACACAAGCAGGTATGACGGGGCTACTAGTATAATCGGATCAGTGTAGCTTTGGCTTTTATTTAGCAATCAAAGCTATAACAATGTACATAACGCTTCTTAAATCAAAGTAATTTAGTAGTAAAATTATAAAAAAATCTGTCTCCTTTTTATTTTAACATTATCGATGTACAAAAAAAATGTGTGTGTACTAGCGTACAGTCGTAAGAAGTGAATAAGTGAAACTTCTTTATGACGTTATTTTTCAAAAAATAATTTACTATATGCAACTTTACAGAAATTGGTTAAATAAAGTTTATTGCCAATCCCTACTCCGCTGGAGAAAGTATACTACGAATCACGCGTGGTAGGGATAAGAACAAAGATGGCGCGTAACGGAAAAATGTTACACTATTTTTTTTCCACCCCCGATAAAGAAGTTTCACGTCAATATGCATTATAAAAATATACTTAAAAACCATTAACACATATCTTAATCAAATGCTTTTGGAACCACTTCTAAATGATGACTCTAAAACCTAAAAAAGAACCGTAACATTATTGGCATTATTGGCTGAATGACTAATTAACACCGTTTTTTTTATGATATTGGAAGGCAAACAAGCAGACGGATTTCCTGATACCAAAGGTGGTAACGTGCGTTGCCAACCTGAGGCCGGGATGTTAGGCCTCGAGCAAAAGTAACTTTACCGGCTACCTTACCCTCCGAACCGGAACACGTCGTGACGTTATGGCGGCAACAATAGGTAAGGCGGTGGTACCAATCCGGGCGAGTCGCTACTGAACTCTACCACCTAGTCAGATGTCACGGTGTTAGTGATGAAGAGCCTATGTTCGCCTTTTACGAGCTGCCTGGCAGGAAGGCAGATGGTCTATTCTACAAAGGAGCCCGGACCAACACGGGGCATAACGTAACATACCGTTGCATATAATATAACCTTCTCCTTTTTAAAAGTCGTTAGAAATGTTGTACATTTTCATCTATAGTTGAAAATTTTGATTATCAAAACTGAAACCAGTTGAGTAAAGTGTAAAAATTCAAGTGTTTTTAAAAGGTATAGTTTTGTATAGGTATGTATACTTTTGACCATTTATTTAAAGCTCGGTGAAGTTGCAAAAAATCGCGAGATTAGCAACAAATTTAGTCATTCAAAAAAATGACCATTTATTTATTTTAATTTTTCTTCCACTTCCTTGGTCGATAAGTTAGTTAACCACCGTTTATCCACAAGTATTGGTTATCGATGGGGACAGGCACTTGAGTAATTAATTTGTCTGTATTTTTAAGTCCGGCCTATTAAAAACAGTCACATTTAAAAAAACAGTCCCATACGGCAAACACGTATCTCCAACTAATTGTGGGACTAAGCCAATAATATATATGTCTATGGACTAAGCAGTACCTTTGGCTAATCTTGAGTGACCTCTCTCAGCCAACGTTTCCGAGGATACTGGCGTGAAGACACTTTTTATAACTATAGTAGGTATATAAACTGTATTAGTTAATTGGGTGACTATATGTAGACGTCTTCTGTTTGTGTTCTGGCAATATATTTGTTTATTTGTTCTCCTATGTTAGCGAAATATATCTCCTGTCAAAGATAAGCTGGCCTTTTTAACCGACGAAAAACGGTAAAGGTTCTTATTTCAACCCGTATTTTTTTTGTTAGACCACGCATATTGCTTTACAAAGTATTATGTATTTGATATTAATTCTTGGATATACCCACAAATTAAAAAGAGATTACCTGGAAAGAAACTTCTCACGCCAAATCCCTCGCAGGGTAGGCACTGAGTGGAGAAAATGTCACGCTCCTTGCAAACTTGCCTGGCTTCCTCCATATTCATTATTCTTTCCATAGTAGCACGCCAGTTTTGGAGATTTCACCCTTAGATAAAATAGGCACTCTGATCTATTTAATCGTCGAATGTCAAACTAGATCTCCCCGGGTACCTACATCCACCCGCATTCGCATTGTATATCTGTTTTGTCTTTTTTTCATCTGTCATTCTTTCCACATGACCGAACCAATGAAGTACTCTCTTTCTTATTTTTATACCAATTTTTTTTTCATTCCCACTCTTTCTCTGAACTCGTTGTTATGAATGCGGTTAGCAAGCGCGCTTTCATATTTTCGACTCCTTTATCCTACTGCCGTGCTTTTTCTGATACACCCAACTCTTGCTTCCATAAAGTAATGTTGGGATAAGAACAGAAGTTGGGTATCTTAGCCCTAGAACATTTTTACTAAGAAATAGAATGTTGTGCAGCATCTCTCCAAAAATTGTAACACTTCGCCTATTCCTGTAAAAACCTATTTAATTACACTGCATTTTAAAAACTTTATGGGTACCTTAATATCAGTTACCGCAGTTAAGAGTTTTGAGTGTTATGATAACTATTAATATATGTAACTTCACTCCCGAATCCCTAGCAAGGTAGGCAGAGGCACAACCACATCCACGCAATTCATAATTTGCGGAATACACTAAGAATCCCACAATGTCATAGGTGGTAAACCTACCGTCTACCAGGCACACATCCGATTCCAGTCATCATTATTGTATGTTAAGAAAATGAAAAACACATTTTCTCTCAGTTGCCAAACCCGGAAATCGAACCCTAGACCTCACGAATCATGCTCATTACTAGACCGCGAGACCACAGAGGTAATTTTTTATAAAAATATTATCTAAATACATTACAGTTTACACTCAACAAAAATGTACTTCACAAGTCCTAGGTTTGAATTTATTGTCTTGGATATGATATGAACGAGGTTTTCGGGTCAAGAGTGAAAATGTATCTGTTTTGAGTGCGTACATTTTAGCTGTAGTAGGCAGATTAAAATAGAAAGCGAAATTGTTTTCTGATATGTGAGGACTGTTGTTGGTTGCCAGTTCGTTTCATACCGAATTGGATCCAGGCTACACATAAAAAGACAAGCCTATTAATTTCTACCAAGTATCTTGTAAATAGCTTAAGTTGGTTTCATAACTCTCTCGAACCGGTACACTATTTCTAGTTTTTTTGGATTGATTTTATAATTCAACTTTTATGTCGCCATAACATATTTTTTTATTTCTATTTTGTTTTTTTTATTTCTATTATTATGTCGCCATAATATTAATTTTGGGCACTACCATATCCTATTAATATTATAAATGCGAAAGTTTGTATGTATGGATTTATGGATGTTTGTTACTCTTTCACGCAAAAACTACAAAGCCGATTACGATGAAATTTGGTATGTAGGTAGCTGAAGACCCAGAATAACATATAGGCTACTTTTTATCCCGGAGTTCCCGCGAGATTGGGACTTACGCGGGTGAAACCGCGGGGCGCAGCTAGTTCTGTTATAAAGAGTAGGTTAAAATTACGCAAGACACTTAACATTAAAAGTTCAAGTATAAGTAAGTAAGAAATAGACACCAATTATGGTGTCTATTTCTTACCAACAGGAAACAAATATATGGTATTTTAAAAGTCACATAATGCAACTACCTACTCAAATTTATGTTGTATGGATTAAATATTATCAATATTAAATTAAAGTAGGTTTGAAAGAACGTGTTCGTGTTAAAATGAGAAAGGGCATGCTCTGTTGGTTTGATCATGTGAAAAGAATGACAGATGAAAGATTGACAAAGCTAATATACAATGCAAATTTGGATGGATGTACCCGGGAGACTTGGGTGTACACGTCTTAGGTTGACATTCCACGATCCAATCGCTCAGGTGTTATCTGAGGGTGGTGTCAAAAGTCTACAACACCGGCGTGTTTGTATGGAAAAGGTAATGAATATATTTTTGTTTATGTTATAGGATGGCAAACAAGCAGACGGATTTCCTGATGGTAAGAAAGTCACCCCACCTAGAGATACCAAAGATGGTAATGGTGCGTTGCCAATCTGAGGTCAGGATCTTAGGCCTCGAGCAAAAGTAAGTTTACCGGCTACCTTACCCTCCGAACCGGAACACGTCACATATGTGACGTTATGTCGCCAGGAATAAGTAAGGCGGTGGTACCAATCCGGTCGAGTCGCTGCCAAACTCTACCACCTAGTCAGATGTCACGGTGTTAGTGATGATAAGCCTATGCTCGTCTTTTACAAGCTGCCTAGCAAGAAAGGCAGACAGTCTATTCTGCAAAAGAGCCCGGACCAACACGGGGAAAATGGCAGGAAATCGATGGAGGAAATCAGGCAGGTCTGCTAGGATATTGAGATTCGAAACTCGATACTGTTTGCCTACCGCATACACATTGGCGTAAAAAAAAATATTTTGTTAACGGACTGTAAAAAAAGAGATGAGCTCTTTATTTTTTTGTATATTTTTACGCGATTATTAAACTAAAATAGGAATCTAATTTGTTATTTTTTGGGTAGGTACGAGTAGGTCTGGATTCCGAAGTGGTCTTTTATCAATATCATGACCAGAATAGTGGCATAATGATACATACATGTATATCTTCACGGCAAGTCCCTTTTGGGGTACTCAGATGGTATCGAGTGCAAGACCTCATGATCCTGATAAACCTGTCTGGGTTCCTTTACATTCATTACCCTTTTCATACAAACACACCGGTTTCGGAGACTCTTGACACCACCCTCGGATAATATCCGAGTAATCTGATCGTGGAATGTATGTATAATGATATCGTCAATATACACGAAATTTTTGCATCGTTCTCTATTGACCAATTGTATACTATATTACAGAAAAAAACATGCAGTCGAATTGAACCTCTTCGTCTTTGAAATCGGTTGAAAAACATATTTCTATATTTTCTCTCAAAGCGCGTCAAAGCTGCAAAATGATTAAAAGAGGAAAAAATGTGGTTTGAGTAAAATAAATTGTCACTGGAGATATTCCGATATATCCTTATCGAAATCCATTAACCGAGATGTAGCTTTTTGTACCGGTTTTTATTTCAACCCGTGCCGCGGAAAATATTTGAATTTCCATCAAATATTCATGTTGTTTTAATATTTTGCGCTAGCTCCCAAACAACCATCTTTTTTAAGGTTATAAATTGGACATGGTTTTGGCAATTAAGCACAGTAAAACTAAAAAAGGCGACTCCAACAATTTCATCAGGTACCAAGTACCGATTTGATCATTCTTTTTTCCAAAGATAAAAAATAGTTCGGAAATGGTACACCGTGTTAGTCCTGGCTCCTTTGTAGAATAGACCATCTGCCTTCCTGCCAGGCAGCTCGTAAAAGGCGAGTATAGGCTCACCGTCACTAACACCGTGACATCTTACTAGGTGGTCAAAGCGACTCGCCCGGATTGGTACCACCGCCTTAGCTATTTCCTGCCGCCATAACGTCAATGTTTGCTGTTGACGTGTTCCGGTTGGAGTGTAAGGTAGCCGGTAAACTGACGTTTGCTCGAGGCCTTACATCCCAGCTTCAGGTTGGCAACGCATCATTACCATCTTTGGTGTCTCTAGGTGACGTGAATTTCTTACCATCAGGAAATCCGTCTGCTTGTTTGCCTTCCAATATTAAAAAAGAAACATTCATTTTATCAACATACTAGGATGTCGATAATTTTTTTTAGTAAAAAATCAGTTTTTGAAACTACTAGTCGGTTGACATTAACAGCTACTATATTATAATATATTGTAGCGCAGTCTGCCGGATTCAATGTAAAACATTCCAAAATCAACGAAGTGGTCGTCGGTATTGGAATACAGCAAATAAAAAAAACATTTTCTAGAGGACCAAATTGTGAGTCTTAACCATTTCCGAATCCTCTTGAACACACATAAAAATTTCATCTTAATCGCTCCAGTTGTTTAGTAGTTCAGTGACATACACACGTACACTTGAAATATACCTACATAATACATAGATGTAGGAGTAAAGAAAAGGTGCGTTATCACTATTCTTTTATTTTACAATTTATATTATGTGGACTAGGTACGTTAATAGATTTTTCTGACATTTCTGAACCGCTTTTAAAAATACTTTTTATTTAAATGAGTAAATAATATATAATAATAAATAATAATATATAATAATAATAAATAATATAATAATAATAAATAATAATATAAAAATGATGAATTTTATAATAAATGAAAATTGGATTTTTCCAATTTTCTAATAAAAAAAAAATGTTGGTCGGGATTGGAAACGTGCCCGGTTGGCGATAGGCTTGCCACCTATCACATTATGGGACTTAGTATCTTCGGCTAGTCGTGGGTGCCCTGGTTGTGCCTCTGCCTACCTCTTTGGGGATATGGGCGTGAAGATACTTTTTTTTCATTTAAATGAGCGTACTTACGATTTGGTGCCGTTGATAGTTTAAATCTGATAATTACATTCCAAGAAAAGCGTAAAAATACTTCATTTCTGTGGTCTTGACGAAGTTGCTTTATTGCAGTGTTAATAATAGTTTATACACAAGCCAATCAAAAGATATGTGATAATAAATTCAAATTCTTTTAAAAAAAATTCTACCTTTAAGAACTAACGAAAACCTAGGTTCAAAGTTAATAATAGTTTATACACAAGCCAATCAAAAGATATGTGATGATAAATTCAAATTCTTTTAAAATACTCTACCTTTAAGAACTAAAGGAAACCTGGGTTCAAATTTTCTTAGCAGTATTGCTATGAAAATTTCATGCTACTCGTTCAAGACACTCGCACAATTAACTATATAAAATTACTACTGCGAAGTCCCAATATTAACTTCATAATATTTTGGACCCAGTTCACAAATAGTGTGACAAAAAAAGGGTTTGACACCTTTATCAAAACCGGAACATTATCGAGCTCAAAGCCATATAAAGAAGAAATGTTCGAACTCCTGGGACAGGGAAACTGATTCTTACCTCATTTGTACGTAGGGCTGCCAACATTTATTGATAAAGATTTGGTGTTATATTTTTAACTAAAAAAATGTTCTGGAAAACATACATAATATTTATTTTTTTATAATCACACATTTTTGTATTTTAAGTTATTCGAAATTAGTTTAGTTTCGATGTATTTTAAATTAAGAAAAAGCGATTTTATTAAATGACTAGCTGTCCCGGCGAACTTCGTTACACCCGTTCAGTTTGTATTGGAAAAATTAAAATGTTGTTTTTCTTAGTTTTATCGCAAGTTTTTTTTCTTTTTCTTATCTTTTAAGCCTTCCCTGGACTTGAACAAAGAATTCAAAACCAAAATTAGCGAAATCGGTTCAGCCGTTCTCGAGTTTTAGCGAGACTAACGAACAGCAATTGATTTTCATATATATAGATGAAATGATTAATTAAGATTTACTAGGTAATGTTTAGACTCATATAATAGGTGATCATAATTTTGTAACAAACAAAGTACCACATGTGAAAAGAAAATGTACTTTGTTAGAAAACTGTAACGTTTTCTTATATAAGGTGTCAGTGGATAACGATACTTTGAAGTATTTTTTGAGTTAGTACGTTATTCCAATAGATTCGATTTTAAGAGGGTTCTGAGGTTAAGGTTTCTGGCTCTTTTCAATTTTTTATTTATGGAGAATAAAGAAAAAATTAAAAGTTAATTAACATTAACACATAATTTTATAGCTACGTAATTAGTACTCAGAATGGGTTAATATTTTTAATTCATTAGATTGTATTAAGAATCCTTTTTTTAATAAAATTAAATATTTTGATTCTTTTAGATAGGTATAGTACGTATAAGGAACTATACCTATCTATCTGGTACAAATGAAAAATAAATTTTTTAACATATTTTTAATGCAACAGCATATTTATACATAATTAAACAATGTTTTTGTATTATTAAAGTTTGTTATTATACTACCTACTTTTACTATTGTTTATGTTCGAGTTTGGCAATTAAAGTTTATAATCTTTATTTTGTAGTGTGTACAGTGTCTATCAGTATATTTTATATGTGTTCCGTGTGTGCAATAACTAAATAAGTAGCTTTTTACAAGATTGGCAACCCTACTTATAAGATGGCATTCTAAAGCCTCCCCACTGATCTATTGAGTGATTCGACTGCTTGTAAGTGAATATATATTTCCAATTTTGCAACTCCAAGGCAGTCACACCGAGAAAAATTGCCTAACGTTGGTTACCGTGTGAGATTCGTGACTTTTTGATGCTTTAGCTAGAATTTATGGGCGTGAAAAACCCGAGATAGGTTCTTTGAATTTTTTCATGAAGCTAAAAAGTGGGTGTGTTTCGCGATATTTCTTTATCCAATGTCACTATAAATGAGTCTGGCATTTTTTAGCTTACAGACTAGTCCTATTTAAATGTTTATAAATCTACTAGCTGTAACCCGTGGTTTCGCACGTGATAAATCGAACTGTAAGCTATCCTTTCTTTCTAAAAGTTTTATAAAACTGCATTGGGTGTGCAAATTTGATTTAAACCGGTTTTTAGTAGTTTATGAGTAGGAGAGTAGTATATAATATATATTAATATACGTGTGTATTGCTATTCAACTACTGCTAAACGGCTGGACCAATTTGTTTAAAAATTTGTATGTATGTTTCTATGGTTTCTTATTTGAAAATACGATAGTATTCGGTAAAATAGTGCTGCTGTTAAATCATATAAGAAACTATAGAAATATGCATACCTACTGCATGTTAGCTATCTAAGGAGATACTAAGCTCTCCGGCACAGCTAGTTTCCATATTTTATGAACATGTTTATATGTAGCATGAGCCATCACTCTACTTAATGGTATGCTAACTCAGATACCAGATGTCGATATTTGCAAACAGTTTATAATCATTTAAATCTAGAGCAATAAAATATCTTAGTTGCAACTGTTATATTTTAGTAAGATAATTATAATTGTTGCTTAGAAAGATTATGTTTGTAACGCCTTGGGTATTAACCTGATATGTTAATTCATCTACCAATCTTAATGGAACAAACTCCAAACCAAGAAAGATTTTGATCAAAACTAATAACTAACAACGCTAATATACGGGCGAAGCCAAGAGCAACAACTAGTATTCATTTATATAAAAGAAATTACCTACTTTCAAAGTGGTCTCACTGCTACCAAGCAGGATCTGATGATGACATAATATTAAAATTTAACAGTTTTTAGTTCAGTTCAAAATAAGAAAATTATACTTAACTAGCAGCTCAACTAAACAAAAAAAAGGAAAAACATCTGACAAAAGTTTCAGCATGAGAGCACAATCCCTATCTGAAAAAGTTTTAATTTGACTGAAAAATACGCATTAACAAAATGATCTGCCATTTATTGGGTTCATTTGTTCCAAAAACTGTGGTAAATGAAGAACCGCTCTACCAATTTTATGCAAAACTTCACATAAACCATCTACTAAATAGTCCGAACAAAGCCTAAACATTCGGTTTGGATAGGTGAGCCCGTTCTTGAGTTATAAAATTACAACGAAAAGTGGTATTGATTTTTAAATATATATAGATAACAAAATATGTCTTTCATCATCATCATCATCAGCCGGAAGACGTCCACTGCTGGACATAGGCCTCCCCGTAAGAGCGCCACAAGTCACGATCACCAGCCGCTTGTAACCAGCGACTCCCCGCGACTTTGACCAGATCATCAGTCCACCGGGTGGGAGGTCGTCCAACACCACGTCCTCCGGTGCAGGGCCGCTACTCGAGAACCTTTCTTTCCCAGCGGGTGACGGTTCTGCGAGCAATGTGGCCTGCCAATTGCCACTTCAGCTTGCTGACTCTCTGAACTATGTCGGTTGCTCTCGTTCTCTTGTCTTTAATGTCAAGTTAATAAAATACATACATAAATATCTTAACGCTCTGTATTGCAAATTGCGCGATAAGCAAAGGGTATCGTGTGCCAATTGTCACTATCCTTGCAGATATGTCTAGTTTCCTCCACATCCATTATTCATAGTATATAATATTTTTGACAGAATCTTAAATTATACTAGCTGACCCATCAAACTTCGTATCGGTTGACATTAATGCTTCGATAGTAGCGCAGTCTGTCGGATCCAATGTAAAACTCTCCAAAATCAAACGACTACTTACAAATAAAAAAAATGATTAATAAAACATTTTCAAGAGGACCAAATTGTGAATCAAAACCATTCTCGAATCCCCTTGAACACACACACACACACACACACACTCACACACACACACACACACACACACACACACACACACATATTTTTTTTATCAAAATCGCTCCAGTCGTCTAGGAGGAGTTCAGTGACAAACACACGAACACAAAAAATACATATATTAAGATAGCTGTGAAGCTATGTATCTACATAATTAAAAAATAAGTCTGACAATTATTCACGTGCCTATGTTCTATGATTTATGATACCTAACTTACATATTTTTCATGAAATAACTTATTTTATAAAATAAAAATCATTTTCCGTTTTTTACAATTAAATAAATGAAGTGTACGAATGTACGTGACGAAAGTAATTCACGTATTTTATGTTTAAGACAGGAATGTTCTTTTTATTTTAATATTCGTTTTGATACTAGTTAAAATACGAGTTCGTGGGGTATTTACTGTCTGTAGTTTGGTTACACGCAAAACATCAGTGCGTGAGACATTTTTTGGGTTCCGTAGACAAAATTTCTAAAAAGAAATCCTTATAGATTCGACATGTCAGTCTGTCCGTCCGTATGTCCCTGGCATTTTATTCCCAAACTATTACCACAGCTCAAATATACAGAACGGATCAAATACGAACCTACTCAATACTAATTCATTGAAGCAATAGGGTTGTTATGTTTATCTTTTTTAATTTTATAAACAAAACATGGCGTACTGCTTCTATTTCGTTTAATCTATTAGCTTAAGTCGATTTTTTCTACAGACGGAATCGGAGTATTACATAGTACATAGTCGGAGTATTACATACATAGTCGGAGTATTACGTACATACGGAGTATTACATACACCAATTATTACATACACTATATTATTATTTAGTTTCATTAATACAAGTTGTATTTATTTTGTAAATCTTTAAGTAAGATTGAAAGTTAGAGTAAAAACTCTAAAATATTTGGGATAAATATCCACTAATATTATAAAAGATATGATTATATACTGTTCTGCTTACATGTAAATTGATCCAAAAGGTCAGCAGGATAGCAAATGCCCACGCCTATACCATGAACTAAAATAAAACAATACAAAAAATATAAAATACATAACAATAACAAGTTAGCCTCTATATGAGAACACAATACATATTAAATAAGCCATAACCGTGTGGTACTAATGGGTAAGTTGATAACTAAAAGCTTCTGTACGTCATTGTAAGCCATATTAATGTTCAAGGCTATGATTTACCAAGTACTGTGACTGACACAAATCTAAACATATTTTTTATGTGATCATTGTAATAAGTATATTAAATATTTTATCGAAATATTTAACAATACTTATTTCTTATAGCTACTTGGATTACGTACATAAATGAAAACGTCAAAAAAAATAAAGAAATCGCCTCTGTCGTCTAGCAGTGGCGTCAGACTTGACTTCTTGAGGTCCCGGATTCGATTTCAGGATCGGGCAACAAAAACATAAAAAATGTGTATTTTCAATTTACTAATAAAAATCGCCTCTGTGGTCTAGCGGTTCATTTTTGTACGTTACCTGCATGAAGGCCCGGGTTCAAATCCCAGGTCGGGCAACAAAAATAAAATTGGGTTTTTCCAATTTTTTAATTAAAAAAAATGTGCCTGGTTGGGGATAGGCTTGCCACCTATCACATTGTGGGACTTAGTGTCTTCGGCTAGTCGTGGGTTGTGCCTCTGCCTACCACTTCGGGGATATGGGCGTGAAGATACTAATAAAAATACATATCTAAATATGTGCCCGGTTGGTGATAGAGTTGCCACTATCACATTACACCTTGGTCGTGGGTGCCATGTCTGTGCCTGTGCCTATCTCTTCGGGAAAATGGGAGTGAAGATACTTTTTTTTAATAAAAAGATCATAAATAAAAAAATATAAAAAATAAAAATAGTAACTGTTTTTAAAAAGCGTGGCGTTGTAGCACGCACGCAGCTGATATTTTTACATCACGCGTGGGTAACTGAACTTGAGCAAATGAAGATGGAAAATAAAAATACCTGTTATTTATATATTTTAAGTATGTATATTTTTTTAATTTTGATTAAATATTCAGAACCTTAATTACTAATCTAGAGATAGGTACCTTATATTTATCGAGAACAAAGTTTTTAACTCATATGTTAGAAGTTTGATCTGAGCAGCTGTACGGAAATAGTTAGAACTTGAAAAATTAATGATGGTTTTACGATTGGTTTGGAATATAGTCTATATTTGAAACGGTCAAATTATAATAAACCGGTTCCAAGCCTTGCCGATAGTACACACATCATAAATATGTATAAGTTTCACTTCGCAACCGATGCATTATCAGGAGATTAAGACTTAGAACTCATGGCACGATTATTAACCGCGTCGCGGCTTTTGCGGACCTGCAGGTTCTGCAGAATGTAGATGGATGTGCAAAAAGTAAAATTACATTTCACGAAGCGTTTTACACACGCAGCGCCCGCGGTTACCGTGGCAGCGGTCTGCTCACCCTTAGAATCGCGCAGGTGGCGATCTCCTGCCGCCTCGGCGGGTTGCGACCCCGCGCTCTGCGATCGCTTGGCGGGCGACGATTTTGTACTATTTCCCTGTGATCATCAACCGCCAAATTCGAGGGCGATAATTTCAACCGCAGCGGCTTCGTGACCGCAAAAATTACCAGTCTCGTGAGTTTTGAAATAAAAACGTAGAACTGCGACCGCCGCGGGCGCTGGTAAAAATCGCTCCGTGTGTTCTCTCTCTTAGAACCTTAGAAAAGTCACAGTATAAAGAATTCTACCTACCAGTAGTGCAACTTCTTTGTTCTTGAATTCATGCCGACATTTTATATACCTAGTCACGGCAAGTCAGTCAAGGGTAAGGGTTGTCAAATAATAACATTTTAAACATTTCATCTAAAAGTTTTATTTTAAAATAGCAAACAAAAAAAATCTGAAGTTAATAATGAAAGCGATGATGGTCTTGCTGAAGTTACGTCCACAAAATTTTTATCCACAGTGGACGAAACGACACCTTTTATTTTATGATTTTTTTCACCGACGATTCGTTCACTATCAAATTATTGAAGTTGCTTAGTACAGTCAGATGAAAAAGTTGTATGCTAATGAACAATATAATAACAAAAAAAACATAATATATATGTGACAACAGCTACATTGATTTGGCATTACCTACTTACTATTTTTAATCACAGATATTATAATCAATTTGAATTTGTTTTACCCACTTTAACTTTATACTAATTACTATTATGTTTCACCTTTGTGCACCTAAGTTATATATTATTATAAGTGAAAAAGTGTGTATTTTTGTAAATTTTGGTGCATAATAAAGTGTATTCATTCATTCATTCATGTTATGTGCTAAACTTCATCATACGTGTAAAAAAATTTAATTAAATCTTGAGTAATTGGTGATTTTGATGTATCAATTTATATATAAAAGTTTAAAACATATACCTAAATTGATCGCTTTATTTTGTTAAAGCTTTGTATCTGACTGTATAAAAAAAATTTAATGGTGCATCGACAGTGGAAAAATAATAAATTAAAAAGGTGTCGTTTTATCCATTGTGGATGAAAATTTTGTAGACGAAACGTCAGGAAGCCGGATGGCTTATTTACGAATAAAAACGGAACACACCCTGTAAACCATTATAAATTTACAAGACAGCAAGTATTACATTATAATAAAATACACTATAACATATTTTTTTAACAAATAACGAGTGCAAACCCTTCTAGATAGAGAGCGCAAACTGTATGGAGTTTGCGCTCGCCGACCCTGCCGCTCGCTTCCCCGCGTTCCCCCCAGCGTTGCTCTGTGCAAGTACATGAGTCGGCCGACTGTTAGTATTAAGACTGTGGAAAAGTCAAAACACGCATTTGAGTTAATCCACGAGTTTAAATCAGTATTTTATTTTATTCTGAATAAAACATTTTAATATTACTGTGTTCACTGTTCCATTGTCTATCTTTGAGTGCTATTGTGTAATCCGCTGATTGGAAAGCTCCACGTACATATCTCTAATTAATTTTATGAGTATTCTGCAAATATAACAAATGGACAACGGTTTATTGGTTTTCATATCTAAAGATAAAACGTCCTACTGACGCATGCTCAACCCACACATGTCAAATTGTCATTCGATTGACCGTTTCTTCACACATTGATTTCATGTCACATGTAACAGACCGAGGCAAGGTTTTGTAGGCGTCGGGATGTGATGACCCCATCACCTAGTGGTAATTAAGTAAAGTTGGTTACTGATGAGCCCCCTGTCAATAAGCTCGCCCGGATTGATACAATACACATCTGCTTGTCATCAGAGTTTGCCATTGTCACGTTGTATACTAGAAGTCCGAGAAGGCGGTAGACTGGAAAGCCTAAAATCCAGGCCATGTGATAGCGGTGCATCAGTAGTTGTAGGCAATAACTCTCTCATCATTAGTAGAACCACCTTCTTGCACATTATAAAGTATATTCGAACCCGTATCCCCGAAGAGGCAGGCTAAGGTACAACCAGGGCACACACGACTAGCTGAAGACATTAAGTTTAACAATAGGTCGGAAACCTATCGCCAACTGGGCACGTCTCCAATGCCTTCATTCATCCATATTAAATAAAACACATTTTCTTTTTATTGCTCGACCCAGAATTCGAACCTAGAATCTCGTGAAATCATATTGCCTAGTAAAATGTTGAATAAAGAAACATACCAGATTTTGTTTCTAAGCCTTTTACCATATGGAATATTTAAGCGCAACAATACTGCAAAAACCTACTCCTACTATCTCGCTAATGATGAGGTCGGCAACATTAACAAAAAAAATATTTAGTAGCTGTTGCCAGCGGCGTTGCCCGCGTGGCTGATGGTCCACGAGAATTTTTTTCGGGATTAAAACTAATCTATGTGTTAATTTCATGAAAATTGCTTTTGCAGTTTTTGCGTGATGGAGTAACAAATAAACAAACGTACAAACTTTCGCATTTATAACTATAGTAGGATTACTTATAACTCAGAAAC